>JBCEWE010000443.1:678192-710692 GCA_039877035.1 Silurus lanzhouensis | reverse complement strand
TTGTAAAGTAGTCGATGTAGAAATTGATTGAGAGAAAGAATAATCGAACTTCAGGCATTGTAGGTATTAGCTCAAGGTAGCCTGTTGATTAAATATGATACTTAGCTAGCAAGATAGAGATTAGTTTTCATGCTAGCTTAACATAAATATTTAGTTAGTCTGTACCAGCTAGTCGTGCTGTCACTAGACTAGCTATGTGTATGAGGAACCAGAGAAGGTGTGGCCTATAACTTAAAATTTGTAGGTTTGCTTCACAACAGAGCCAAAGTGTAAAAGTAAACATGAACATGCATTGACTTGTATTGCTGTTTACCGTGTTGTCTTCTGGCCCCTCAGCCAGCGCTGACCTTTGACCTTGTGCCCTTAAGGGGTTTGCTTGAGTAACCTCAGCTGGATTCTGTTCTTCAAAACAAGCCCTATGTCATCTGCTGGGAGTCTCTGTCTTTCCCGTGTCCACGCCGGACCACATTTTAGCATTTTTAAAAACGCTAACATGTACTTATGTGGTCGGGAGTGGAACTCTGATTTCAGGCTGCATGAACAGAATCAGTGCCATTTCATGAACCTGACCTTCGTCGTGAACTTTTCCACCGCAAGACGGAGACTGAAGTGGACGCTTGACCCGGACTGGGGGAAAGTGGGGAGGAAATATAAAAGGCCAGAGCTGAAAATATCAAAAAGCCAGACCGTCCCTCCCTGCCTTCTCTGGCCAGGAGCAGTTTGTGGGTGAAGAAGCAGATTGTTTCCTTCCAATGAATTCAGTCCTGGTGTACTCGTATAGCTGAAACGAATTTTAGATTTTGGGTTGGTTTGATTTAGTTGATAAAGTTGGTGTATTGTGAGCAGATGCAGGTAGGAGGCATGGCCTAAAATCTGAAATGTAAAAGTTATTCCTCTGAGCGATTTGGATGATAATTTAAATTTAGTCGGGTTTTTATTTGTGTGGATTTACACCTATTTTAAGAAACCCTTGCTGTACTACTATGAGTTTTTGTGCCATGTAAAAAAAAAAAAAGATTACGGGAATAAAGTCGAAATTACAAGAATAAAGTCGTAGCGTTGCAAGAATAAAGTCGGAATTACGAGAATAAAGTCGTAGCACTGCAAGAATAAAGTCGAAATTACGAGAATAAAGTCGTAACGTTGCAAGAATAAAGTCGAAATTACGAGAATAAAGTCGTAGCACTGCAAGAATAAAGTCGAAATTACGAAGAATAAAGTCGTAACGTTGCAAGAATAAAGTCGAAATTACGAGAATAAAGTCGTAGCGCTGCAAGAATAAAGTCGAAATTACGAGCATTAAGTTGTCACTGTACGAGAATTAAGTCAAAATTGCGAATTGCAAGTCATAGCAGCACCGGCTGAAGTTCAGTTTATTCTCTTAGTGCTACGACTTTATTCTTGTAATTTCGACTTTGTTCTCATAATCGTAGGTTTTCGGGTTTTTTGTTTTTTTGTTTTTTTTTACGTGCCACTAAAACGTTATGATAGTATTGCAGAGAAGGTGTGATGATGGCAAACCGGAGATCGCACGCTCCCCATAGTTTGCTACGTTAGCGATTTTACCGAATTAACGTGACGTGTGCCATGAATCCAAAGAATTACACTGGAATCTCTGTGATCTATCCCGTTCTAACCGTTGATCTCGACACCTTCGGGAAATCCGTCGGATCTGAATTTCATTACATGTGATTTTAGTCTAAACAGTTTTGTTTGTTGAGGTTCGCTGTTGCGACTTGTCTCCTCCTTTTATTGTATCACGGACGTTTATCGGGCGCTTAAACGTTGCCGCTCTCCTTCTCTCTTTTGTGTTTGGCTTTGTTTGCGGGTCTGTGTGTGTGTGTGTGTGTGTGTGTCTGTGTGTGTGTGTCTGTGTGTATTGAAATCAGTGGTTAAGAACAGGATGTAATCTAATCCGAGCTAAGCCCTGGTTTACTCTGGCCTGTGCGTGTGGGATGAATCCGGGTCACTTTAGCTGCTCATAAGGCTGCCGCTGATGTGAAACTAAATCTCACGGACATGAATAAATCCCTAAACCTGATCCTGCGCTCTCACGATAAAAGGATGCTCCCTTTATTTTTCTCTCTCTCACCATTTCATTCTGCTCTGTCGTTCTTTCCCAGGTGGAGCTCCAGTCTCTGTGTCTCATTGTGCATCTGACCTGGAGTTGATTCGGGCCCAGAGGGCGAGCGAGACGTCGATCGTGCCGCGTCTTGCGCAGACGCTTTTGTTAGCCTCCGTCTCTGTTTTGTTTCAGACCATCTGTTTTCTTTGCGCGTAAACGATTCGCGGCACATACGCCGGCTTTCATTCACCTTTTTATTTTTTTTACGCCATCGGTTAATTTAGCGGTGTTTGCAGGCTGGAGGACATTTTCAAACACAAAAGGAGAGAGATAGACAGAGAAAAGGACATGCTGAGGACGAGGTGCAGCATGCGCAGGCCTTTCTGTGCGTGTTTGAAAGGCAGGATCAGATAAATGTGGAGTGGAGTGTGGAAAGAGATAAAGTGGGAACAGCATAGCTGACTGACAAAGCATTACATAAAAAAAGAGGCTACTGTTGATATCAGATCTCAGAGGAATGCAGACGGTTGGACAAACCGCTGCATGTATTTTCTTTCCGTTTCATCTCATATATATTGATATGTAGGCCATGTCCAAACTCATAGGTTTTTTTTGGCCTTCAGTCAACGAAAAGTAGCTTTTTAAAAAATGTTCGGTTTTTCGGGTCGCAGCGTGGACTGTCAAAACGAAGGCTTTTGAAAACGATGGCGCGTTTTTTTAGTCATTGCTGCTGTAAAGGGGCACAGGGCTGTAAGCGTTTTCAGACGTTTTCAGTGTGGATGAGCAACTTTTTGGAAACGCTTGAAAACGATATTGTGGCGTTTTTTTTTTTACGAAAACGCCGATTTAAAATGTATTCAGAATAGTGTGGACGTAGCGTAGCTTAGCCTAGCATAGTATAGATATATACAATAACGTTTAAACGTTTTATTGTGTAGTATAGAGTTTGGCTGTTCCTCAACCAGATTTCGAATTCTATACAGCTGAAATTAATGATCATTAGAACTGCTTGGTATAATTGGTTAAATCCGACACGTGCTTCTGATTCTGCAAAATCATTGACTTTGTGCAAGTGAACAAAATGTGCAAAAAGTAAGAAATATTTTGTAATTAAGATTTTAGTTACAATTTGGCGAATAATGTAAAAAAATAATAATAATAAAAAAAAATATATATATATATACATACAATTTACAGCATTTCTTTTATACCTGCCTAAAACTTTTGCACTGTACGGTTATATAAACTCAGTGGCAAACCGTGCATTTTACACCTAGACCTTCAGTGGTGTCCTACCTGAATCAGTCCACCTCTTAATAACATCATTATGACTCTGTGGTCATGTCTGTGTTTATCATTTTCAGTTGCACTTGTATGAATTGGTTCCTAGAAACCCGCTAACCTGCTAGTTGCAAACGAGAATACTGAAAATGTGAAGGGTAATTAGACAGTCTAGCTTCTGGTTTTAATGCAAACCATGTTCAGATTTACATAATCATTTGTAGTTAGTACAGGAAGAATTATGCAAGTCCTCATGCTTGTCATTGTAGATTTACTGCTCTTCAGTATGAATGTAAATTCACTGTCTGGCTTTTTTATAACATGATTTATGATGCTACATGACAGGTGGCTTTGATGAATCTTGGTGAGAAAAGATTTCCATTAAAAATAACTTTAAGACTTATTCTTTAAGATTGTATCATTGAATCTATCAGCAAACACAATGATCATTTCATGACTACTGGCTTTGAAGAACACTGGAGACGAAAGAACTCAATAAAAAATGACCAAATCACCAATTAGCAAATTAGTTATGAAATTAATTTAAAGAAGAAATCTCATTTAAAAAAAAAAAAAAAAAAAATCATCTGTATTAATCCTCACACTTTTGTGTTGTCTGTTAATAACTAAATAAAATAATATAACAAAAACTATTTTAAATTCTAATTTTTTTTAATCTTTTTTTAATTTTTATGAATCACTTACTTGATAATACACTGATTTCAAAAGTATTACTAACATTTTTCATAATTTGGATATAAACATTAATAATGCGTCATTAAAAATTTGCTCTGAAAAGTGTAAAAAAAAATTGTGTAAAATTGTGGTGTGTTGAGTTTATATTATATTATATTTTATTTTATTAAATTCTATATACAATATAAAATTTTAAGTCAATTTAAATAAAAAAAAAAGATTTTTATTAAATGTTTTCATTTTTTTATTTAATTTATTAACTTATTTAATTGGACTTTCTGACACACACACCACACACACACACACACACACACACACACACACACACACACACACACACACACACACACATTATATATATATATATATGTGTGTGTGTTTTTTCTCACATTTTAACCACCATCCAGTACACACAAAACCCTACAAGATTACAAGAGATACACAACACTAAGTATAAAATGTGTATTTCTGACCAGTAACACACACACACACACACACACACACACACACACACACACACACACACACACACACACACACACACACTTTTTCCTCCTGCTATGGGGTGTCCTGTAATCAGCGTCCATCAGATCTAACGCGGCATACACGTGCTCTGTGACGATCCTTTACGCTCGCCTGTTAGAACAAAACCACATATAATTAACATTCCTACAATACCAATAAACCCAGGCGAAACTCAGTGATGCAAAACAGGTGTGTGTGTGTGTGTGTGTGTGTGTAAGAATATTCTAGGTTTAATGTGTACCTGTACTCACTGTTGTCGTACCTGTAGCTGCTTTTGTGTTATTGTGAGTCAGATTTCACAGCAGTCCTGAGGTGTGTTTGAGTTACTTCTGAACAAACTAATTCATTAATTAAATGTGTACACGTGATGTTGAAATGTGTTTGAATTGTCGTGAAGTTATTAGCTTTTATAGCTAATCGGTGTGTCGTGATGACGAGTCGTTCATCTTAATTTTGCTAGGCGTGTACACACATTGGTTTTGATAATTGTCTTTTTAGACGACGTTTCTGTTTACAAAGCTTTCAAGGTGACTTCTAACTTTTTTTTCTAGCTATTTTTTTTGTAGATTTGGGTTTTCCTGACTAGTTAATGCTAGCTAAGTTACAGACACTGGGTTGTCAGGTCACTCGCTAGCTAAATTCTGTTCTGTCCTAGGTGTAGCATCTGTAGCTGTCTTCACTACACTTGGTGTCTGTCGGGTTGCATTTTTGCTAACTAACTCGATATTGTTTCATCAGTCAGGGACCATAGCAAGCTTGTTAGCTGATTACCAAGTTTTGTTAGCTAGCTAAATTCTGGTTTAGCTAGATCTCTTTCTGTAAAGCTTCAATTTGTGTTAGCCATATTTCCTCAGTGGGTTAAAAAAACATTTTTATCCTTTGAGTGATGTAACTAGCTGTCTATTGTGCAACATAATTAACTGTCTAGACACTTTAAGATCAGATTAGCTGAATTCTGTTCTTTCCAGTAACATAGCTAGCTGACTTGTCTAGCTACCAAATCACAGTTGGCATCTGTCAGGTCACATTTTGTTCGGCAAATTCTGCTACTTCAAGTAACAAACTATAAGGCCATGCATCAGGTTTTCACTTTGTGTCCATCAGGTTACATTTTGCTATCTAGTGAAATTCTATTTTGTCCCTAAATTAATGTGGCTAGTTATCAGCTAGTTTATAATTTTATTTAGCTAGCTAATTTCTGTCAGTCAGGTAACATAGCTATCTATCTACCTAGCTACAGAGCTGCACTTAGTATCTGGCAATTCATATTTTGTTAACTAATTTCTGTCAAGTAACAAATCTAGCTGTTCTGTTACTAGGTTACACTTTGTGTCTGCCGGGTTGTATTTTGCTAGCTAGCTAAATTATGTTACATAGCTATTTTTTCTAACTGCCTGGAGACATTTAGCGTCTGTCAGGTCACATTACATTAGATACCTCAGAGTAAGCTAGTTAAGGTAATGCAGCTTGACAGTAATTACATCTGACTGTTAAGCTGTTTTTAATTAGCTGTTCACTGATTGTAAATTTAAACTTTTTATTTTAGAATTTTTCACATTTTTTTTGGTAAATGAAATGTTTCCATTAAAAATGTCATTACAGTAGGAAAAAATCAATAGATGTTAGCCTGGAAAATACAGGCCTGCTACATTATTTGGTTATTGTGCAGTTTGCTGCTCAACAAAACCAGTTTTCCGCACAGGTTGGGTTTTGGAAGGTTAATGAGATTTTCCTGTAATGCTGATGTTCGGGGGTTATGTGCGGTAGGAAGGGACCTGCCTGTACAGGAGCAGACAGACCTGTGCACACAAATACACACACACACACCGCAAAATTATCCAACAAACAAAAATAATCTAATGTCGGCAGAAGAACAGGGACCTGGCAAGTCTGATCATAAAGGGTGCGAGAACAGAGGAAGCATTCCACAGACCTGCAAACAATCCCAAACATGTAGCACACACCAGATTGGTTTGGGTTTTGTTGGAGAAGTCGGTTGGTTGATGGACGTTTGGCTTGGACAGCTCGGAAAACCTGAGACCGTCAGGTTTCAGTTCACATGAAGTTCAGTAGAACTCAGAAAAAAAACCCATCATAAAGCCAAACTGGATTTCATGAATTTTATAGAACATAGTTGTTAAACCACAAGGAATGAAACCAGAAGCTAGGATTTTTATCTCCTCAGTACTGAAGATTGACTGAAAATTCATCATCAGTTAGTTTATTTTTCCCGAGTACTGTAAACAAAGGGCCTCGAGGAAGATTTGTCCACTCCGTAGACATCTTGATCACCATTCCGGATCATTGTCTGGAATGTAAATATGCTACTATGTTTGTTGTTTGATTCTACCCTGACCTGTCCACCAGACCAACAACAAGCTACCCAACATTGTGATACAGCAATGAACTTGTATTTAATTTGTACTTGTACTTGTACATCTACACAAACAAATACTTGTAACTCTGTGAGAAATGTTATGAAATATAGGTATCTGGTTAACTATATTTAACTGTAAGCAATTAGTTTGGTAGTCTTGCTAAAATCCTTTGGGTTTTTTTGCTAACTATTAAACTATAAATAATTTGTTACCAGATTTTGTCGCACTAATTTCACTCATTCTTTGCTACCTGGATAGTTTGCTAATACAAACAAGCTAAAAAAATTAATTAATTATGAGGTACCTACCTAAATAGCTAGCTAGAAATCATTGGCAGGTTACCTAAATAACTAGCATAGTAGCTACCTAGCATTACTTGTTATTGCCCTGCCAGCTAGCATTGTTGTTAGCTTCTATCATGCATTATGACCTTAGCGCCTAAATATCTAGCTAAGATATTAGTTTGCTGATATGACTTGTTTTTAGTTAACTAAAATGGCTAGCTAGCATGGTAATTAGCTAATAGGATTCATTACACACTTAGTGACTATATATCTAGTTAGCTGTTGTGACATGTTAATAAGTAACTGTCAAAATGGCTAGCTACCAATATAATTAGCTAATATCACTCATTAGAAGATAAATATGTAAATATCTAGCTATGTGTTAACTAATATGACTAATGATTAGGTAATGACTAAAATAGCTAGCTAGCATAGAATTTAGTGAATATTACTCATTTAAAAGTTTAACACCTATATAACTATCTAGGACATCAGATAGATAATATAGCTTGTTATTAGACATGCTAGCTAGCAGGGTATTTCGCTTAATATCACTCATGATTAGCTAATGTCACTCATGATTTATTTCTACAAAAAATGATAACTAGCATATTTGTTACCTGATATGACTTGTTATTAGCTATCGTTCAGGCTAGCTAGTTATTTATCAGGAGACTCCACTGAATCATCGAAATAATTCGCTTTAAATGTTTTCGATTATTCCATTTGGTTCCAGAAAGTTCTCAGAGTTTCGGAGCTGTTCTTCCTGGCTGTGGTCTGTGGGATTATAATAACCGGGAGTCGAGGGCGATCAAACTGATGACACTTTTTAAACTTAACAATGAGGTCTAGTGTGTTATCAGAAATGTTTTGGAACGTGACTGCAGTGATGCAGTTTCGGAAAAGGAGGGAGAAATGGTAGAAAAAGGAATGCTGTTCAGAAAGAGAGCGGATACATGCATGCTTAAACGCCTCTTTTTTTTGGAATCCGATGTGGCACGTCAGAGTCATTTTCAAGGGGGAATGATTTCACACTTAGACACCCACACGGCTGGTACTTTTCCGTTTAGCGTGTTAGTGACAGACACCGATCCGGACTCATAGACGGAAAAGCAAATTATTATACAGGTAAAAAAAAAAAACGTGAACAATTGTTCAAATGTAGCAGGATCGTTTAAAACGTGTTTGTGTTTACATTGATGGTATTTGGTAGATGCACTTATCCTGACCAACTTTTATCACATTCATACAACTGAGCAGCTATGGGATTGAGGGCCTCGCACAGGGGCCCAGGAGTGGCAGCTTGGTGTGGTTTGGATTTGAACTCATAACCTTCCAATTCAAAGTCCAATGTCTTAAACACTATGCTACCAAGCTTTTATTTATTTATTTATTTTTAAGTAATAGTGGAGGTCTTTCTTGCTGACCGCGAACCTCACCACATAACCTAGGGAATGTTATGAGCGGCCATTTTGGATATTTGTACAGACGGATTTCTTTCTTATAACTAACGTCCTGCAAGATGAAAAGTCGGAAATCCTCGAATATGGAAACCCATAACTTTAGCTATAACTATTGATATTTTTAGGCGAGTAGGGTGGGTGTGGAAGTGAGATCATGTGGATTGTTCTCCAACGATCATTATTTTGGGGTTGAGCTTGTTCTCCTGATCTCTGGTCGTCTTCCAGTAATGTTCTTCCGCTCTTGAAGCTCACGTAAAACTCGAAACACCTCAAACGACTCGTTGCAGCATCGCCGTACGTCAAACGTATGTCGTGTCAAATGTCTCTGTAGCACATGAGCCATGAGCATTATATTGCTATGTGCTTCTTTTTAAAGTTCCCTTTTGGTCCCCATTTGCTTTTGTGGAACCTCCACTCTTCTGGTAAGATGTTCCTCTAGATTTTAGGGGATTAATCCAGACACAAGTATGTTAGTAAAGTCTGGTACTGATATAGGTGAGGTGAGGAGACATGGGATGCAGTGTTTAATTGGGGGTTGGAGCTCTATAGCAGAAGCTCTTCCACTCCTTCCTATGTACCTTCATGAAGCTGGTTATGTGTACAGGGGCATTGTCATGCTGGAACAGGTTTGGGTCTTCTAGAGAAGTCAAGTAAAGGGAAAATTTCAGGAGGAAACGTACAGTGTCTTCAGGAGGAAACTTTTTGTCCGTAAAGAGTTTTTAGATGAAATTTACGCAACTTAATGAAGTCATTCAAGGAAACGTGTCTAAAGATGTGGACGTGCGCTTACGTGAACACTTCCTTTACTTTGAAGCAGTTCCAGATAAGGCGAAGATACTAAACAACGTCTTGGTTGATCGAGTGCATGTGGGTCGGATGTCGTACTTTGTGTTTTTGTAAAACTGTTCCTTTAAATGGACTGATCCCAGACTTGGCCGATGTCCATTAACACTTCTTCGCAATGCTGACAGGCTAGACAGCATACACACACACACACACACACACACACACACACACACACACACACACACACACACACACACACACACACATGTTTCTCAGACCTATCAGATATCCTCAGTGTGTGTGTATATACACAGGCTTGTTTGGTTTTTCTAGAGCACATTTAGACATTAAACGTGACTATGAGTGGGCGTGGTTAATGGTGGCCGTGGCTTTGGTGGGCGTGGTCACTTTGCTGCCCTAAAGAGAAATATAAATGAAAACTAGTGTCACTTGACTGAAGAGAGAAGTAGTGCACATATTAGTGCACTAACTCTCTCCATCTCTCTGACTCTCTCCATTTCTCTAAAGCTCTCTTTCTCTTTTTCATCATGCACATTCAGATTTTTCTAGTTTAGTTTCCACTTTTTATTTCTCTTCATTTTCTATTCTATTCTTTTTTCCTTTCTTTCCTCTCCCCACCTTTCACTTTTCTTCTTTTCTCTAATTTCCTTTCCTCTTCTGTCTTTCTTTCTTTTCCCCTCCTCCATCTTTCTCTACTCCCTTCCTCTTTTTTTCCTCTATTTATCTTCTCTATCTCTCCTCTCCTTTCATCTCCTCTCTATCTCCCCTATTTTCTCCGCTCCTTCCCTCTTCTTTCATTTTCTTTCCTCTCCTTTCCCCCATCTCCTCTCTACTCGCTTCCTCTCTCTCTTTTTTATCCTCTTCTCTCTCTTTCAATTGCTCTCTCTCTCTCTCTCTCTCTCTCTCTCTCTCTCTCTCTCTCTCTCCTCAGTTGTGTACTCTACTGTCAGGGTTGGTTAGTTGAGTGACTTTAGTGGTGTGTTTTCAGCCCTAACCTGTGATTAGTGTGCTATTTATTTAACCTCCTAACCTCCCAGAGCTCATCTCTCGCGGTGTGCTGCTTTAATCACGCGTTCGGGACTCGGAGAACCGCAGTAAAAAAATAAATAAATAAATATCCCGCAGGCCTCGGAACCTCAGTGCAATCCGAACAGGAGTTTTTTTAAGACGGTCTTCTGAAGCCATGCCCGATGGGCTCTGTGGCTGTAGCTGAAGCTGCGCTCCTTTTACACTCGAACCCAAAGCGTGAAATCATCACAGTGTGTGTGTGTGTGTGTGTGTGTGTGTGTGTGTGTGTGTGTGTGTGTGTGTGTGTGTGTGTGTGTGAAGATCCAAAACGCCTCAGGTTTCTCATTTAGAATATTAGAAACATCAGGAAGACCAACATCAACATAAAAATATACATACATTTGCCTGTTTTTTAGGAATTGTAAGCAGCTCTTACATCACTGTCAGAACATTTGACTTAATAAAATGTATATGTTTCGGATCAAATTTTGTGGATCATCACATTTTTGACAGGATTTTTTTTTACTCTGACAGCACTAAAATCTTCTCCTGCTTAACACCGAAGCTGAATAATCGAATACCTGACAGGATTGTTGATCACAGTCATGCTAACTGGCTAACATGCTCACTAAACACTTGTGACTTAACACGAACCAGGGTTTCTGAGAGGATTTTTAGTTCATATTCACACACTCGCTACTGAACTGAAGAGAAGAAATCCTGACAGGAAAATTATTATAGTTCAAATTTTCTGACAGGATTTCGTGAAAGCATTTTTTTTTTTTCAAAGATTTTGGTGTATGTAGAAATATTTTCAAAAAGACAATGTCAGACAGATTTTAAGTGAAATATTTTCATAATCCTCACTAATTACACATGATACTGAGTCAAATAAAAGCCTTTTGACTTGACTTGACTTACAGATTTTCAGTGGAAGTCCTTCTATTTCCTACATTTTTTAAATATAAACTGGATATATGGATGGATGGATGGATGGATGGATGGATGGATGGATAAATGGATGGATGGATGGATAGATGGATAGATGATGGCTGGGTAGGCTAGATTGATGAAAGATGAATGGACGTTAAGCTAGTTTGCTGGCAGTATAAATGGATGGATGGGTATGCTATAGATGGATGGATGGATGGATGGATGGATGGATGGATTGGTAGTTAGGCTAGATTGATTGATGAATAAATGGATGGATGAGTAGGCTATGATGAATGGATAAGTAGGTTGAATTGATGAATGGATGGATGAGTAGGATACAGGGATGGATGGATGAATGGATGGGTAGTTAGTTGAGATTGATGGATGGATAAATTGATGAATGACTGGACAGATGGTTTTATGTTTGGATGAATTGATGAATGGGTGAGTCAGATAGGTCAATGGATGGGTGACTGGATGGAATGATGGATGGATGGATGGATGGATGGTTGGGTGGATGGACGGATGGGTAGGTAAGAAGGTTAGCTTGATGGATGGGTCAGTAGGTAGGACGGTAGGTGAGGTAAGATAATTAGATGGATAGAGGGATTGATGGATAGATGGAGGGGTGGGTAAGAATGCTAGATCAATAGATGGATAGTATGTAGGAAGGAAGGTAGATAGACAGATAGATTAATTTCATTTGGTGTTTTTTTTTTTTGTTTAATAATTTTCTTTCATTAGATTCATTTTTTTACTATGGACATATCGCAAGTCACCAAAGAAAATGCAGTAATCGGATATATACACACTGACGCTGGCTGCTGCAGGCCTTTTTTCCTTTACTTATATTTAGATATTACACATGAAAGAATCAGTGCACTTTGGCTAAACGTCCTTTTGGTTTCCCTCCATGAAAAGCGACGCATGAATGAGAAGCGGAAGAGATCGGGAGAGAAAGTGGGATGGAGGAGAGTCAAGGGGTGAAAAAAAAAAGGCAACCGCTTCGTGTGCTGGAGCTTTACACTGAGGCGAGACCAGCTTTTACAGTCTCTCTTTTGATGGTCAGCCTGTGTGTTTGGATAAAAACCCGGAGTTACGCCTTCTACAGGAAGCCTGGGTCTGTGGCTAGCGTGGTTAGCCATACCGCTATTCTTAGACTAGAGTAAGTGGGTATTAGCTTGAGGTAAATGTGATACACTGCTCAGGCTGGGGTACAAGCACAAGAAAATGAGACAGGAACAGGGATAATTAGTTTTTTTTTTTTTTTTTTTCCTCAGCTTGGCTCAGATTTTGGGTCGGGGAATACCGACCGGATTTAGAATGCAGAAGTAGTCCCAAATGACTGCTTGGAGTTATTAAACTGTGGAAAAAATCACCATAGTAGAAATAATCCATGAATAAAAACGTGTCTTTAACTTTAACAGTTTTGCTGATTGATCCGACATTTATTCTTAACCAGCGTCGTTTTGTCTTCCCTCGTGTGGAAGGAAAGTCCTCCAGGAACTGATGGCCTGAACGCTGGATGAGTGTGTTGAAGCTTGACGTGGCTGTGGAGTTGAAGGAACGGTTTGGCATGAAATTTCTCACATCCAAAACAGATTCATTTGTTTTACTTGCGTTGTCACATGCTTCTCCTCTCAACCACGGGTGCTGGAACAGGACGGGGCATTCACACGTAGCTTAATGAATTTTCTGGATGTGGATTTTGGTGGTTTTTCTAGAAGTGGTAGTTCAGTGGACTCCTGTTCAAAAGGTTGAGAGTTCAAATCTCGACACCACAAAGCTGCCACTGCCGGGCGCTTAACCCTCAGTTAAATAAATGACATAAAAGTAAGTCTCTTTGGATACAGTGTCTTATCCATATCAAATGGAAATGTAAATTGTAGGTAACTGATCAGCTGCAGATTCACAAGGTGGTTTGTTTTTGGTGAACCAATCCTCTCTCCAGAGCCATCAAAACCAGAAAGAAATGTTCAGGTAAAAGTGCTACAAATGGTTTATGGAATCAAATTGTATATTTCCCGCTTTTCCTGTCCTGAAACTGTCATTTGTGTGTCCAAATGATGTTTTGCTTTACATGTTCTTGACAAAAACTTCCTCCAGGAACCACCGATTTGATGTGCAAGTTAAATTACAAATATGGTACTTCTGCTAACGACTATGTGAACAACATCTGCAAAGCCTGGATTAGCATTTAGCTCTGTCCTGACAACATTCTGAGTACTTATTACTACAATAGCTTTGCTTTTAATTTATTTAGCCTAATTTCAGCTAACTGGTTAAAGGCTATAAATACATTTTAAAAGTTGTACTAGGTTGCTAGTAAAGTTTAATTCTTAATACTTTAATACACAGAAAAGTAGGTTGCTGGTAATTTGATTACTGTAGATATTTTTGGAAAGATAGTGTAACATTAAACTATTATAATGTGGTTAAATGTATTCTATTATGCTTTAAGTTGTAAAGAATATTGGTGATTGGTGAATTGATGATGATTACCAAGTGTGTTTTTACTAAAAACACTGGGGAAACTGGATTGATGGATGGATACATGGATGGTTAGTTAGGCTGAATGGATGGATGGATAAATGGGTGGATGAGTAGTTGGGCTAAATGGATGGATGGGTAGTTAGGCTAGATTTGATGGATGAATATGTGAATGGATGAATGGATGGTTGGATAGATGGGTAGTTAGGCTAGATTTGATGGATGGTTGGAAGGGTAGTTATTCTAGATTAATAGATGTATTGATGTATTGATGTATGTATGTATGTATGTATGTATGTATGTATGTATGTATGTATAGATGGATATGTAGGTGGATTGGTAGATGGGCTAAATGGATGGATGAATGGATGGATAGATAGATATGTGAATGGGTGGGTAGGTAGGTACGATTGTTGAAGAGATGGGTTGGTAGGTATGTAAGTAGGATAGATAGATAGGCAAGTAGATAGATAGATAGATAGATAGATAGATAGATAGATAGATAGATAGATAGATAGATAGATAGATAGATAGATAGATAGATAGATAGATGAGGATGGGTAGGTGAGAAGGTTAGATTGATGAATGGATACCTCTGTTAATGTCTATGTAAACGACCTCTGTGAAGTTTCCTACATTTCCAGTCGGTAGATGCTCTAATCCTTACCTTACCTTAGAAATGAAGTGTTAAGGGCCTTGTTCAAGTGTCCCACAGCAGGTCGCTGGTTAGGATTAACCCTCTGATCAAAAGTCCAACATCTTAACCACTGATCTCCTGAATCTAGATGAAAGTGTTTGGATGTAGAAATAGACTAAGTTTGTCTAATTTAATTTTAAATCTTTGACTAAGTGCACCTCCACTTCATGCAACGGCTGAGACAACAAGCACACAACGGCTGAGCTAGCATGTAGCACCTCTACTCTGGCCTCAGAATCCATTCTCTAGGAATTTGGTTGCGTTGTTTATGGCGCATCAGTCCTCATGAGCGCTCACATGAACATCAACATGTGTGTAATTCAACATGGCATGACCTGCTGGAGGGGGAGTCCTTTGTTTCTTGTTTATTTTGATATCGATCACATGACCGTGAAGCTGTCCTTGTTTTTTTTTTCCCCGTTTCTCTGTCTCTTACGCAGATACGACAGCATCTGGATGCTCAATGTGGAAGCAATTAGCTTCAAACCCTTGCAAACATAATAACAGGGGGATCAAGTCTTCGCGTATGAGGACCGCTCTTAGCAGACCCTCTTGTTTTTGGTTAGAAGGCCTGCACTGGGTCTCCCTTTCTTTCTTGTCTTTCTGGGCTTTTTTTTTTTCCATAAGTGGTCGTGTTTTATAGGTTTTTTTTTTTCCCCGCTTCGACCTTTAATGCGGTCAAAGCTCTGCTTCCCATCAAAGTCTGTAATTCAACCACAACAAAGACGTCACATGGACGTACAGGGGAAACAGTTGCTTAGTGACAGAGTGAGATGGTGGTTCAGAGGCCGTCACCTTCTAGTCGAAACCTAAACCTCGCTCCGGCACGTGCGACATGTGAGTTCTCAGCCCAAAACAGCAGCGCTTTGAACCGTGTCGGTTTTTACCTCCCTATTCATCATGGACGGACCTTCTTATCTCATTCCTCTTATTCCTGCTTCCTCCGGTCACCACAAAGTAATAGAGTCTCTCGACCACATCAAACCAAACTACTGCTAATTACTACCCTTCCTCCAGCCCTGCTTATTTCAGTCCAGCCGCTTTGAGAAAGCATTTTTCAGAGAGGTTAGCCACAGAAGCAAGATGGCTGCCCAATCTCCAAACGCTACCAATCTCCGTAGCCACACAGAGTGTTCTGAAAGTCACAGTTGTTCTTCCTCTTCTCTTAATTTCTTCTCCTTTTTTTTTCTCTCCTCCACCGTTATCCTCCCTCATGCGCAGGACTCTAAAAGGCCATCCTCCACTCTCGCCTTGTGGCTTGGACGAAGATTACAAAAGAAATACGGTAATTACTCCAGAGGACATGCGGTATGACTCATGCGGTACGACCACTTCTGAGTCCCAGGCCTTCGAAATGTTTCCCAGCTTGCAGGGGTACTATTTGCAGACTAATAGTGCCACCTAGCCGAGCTTAATGATCCTTAATAAGCCTTTAATCTAGCGACTAACTTCCTGTAACGTCACATTATACGATTTGGTTGTAGCTAAATTGTTTTCGCTAGTTAGTTTTTCTCAGTTGCTTTAGAGCATTTTTTTTCCCCCGAATAATTCTGCTAACCATTTCTTAAAACTTAATGAATTTCTTGCAAAAGCCTGCACTTTCCTCAAAATTCTTCAAGTAAGTATTTGTGCGAATGAATATCTCATTGGCATTAGAACAGGGTTTCTGCAGGTTTCACAAAGTTGCATTTAAGACATTTTAAAGCCTTTTGAAAGACTATTAAGAATAAAATTTAAGGCCTATATAATGATATCAAAAACACACACGTTTTTAGGTTTTATCTGGCCTTAATCGAGCCCTAAATAACAATTTTTAAGCCCTCACGAAACTTGCACTTCCCCATAGCTGAAAAATATGTTGTCAGTTTGACGGCGCACGGTTTTAGTATTTCCCGATGCAAACTACGGTTTGAATTACAATGTCTGAAAATGCACAAGCCTGAATTTCTTCTGTACTGCATGTATGAATTAACAGAACAAATGTACACATTATTGTTTGTACTGTAAATTGAATGCAAGGAACCAGACAGGATTCACACTTTTACTCTACTGCATTGTACTGGTGTTCATTTATTTCCTGGCTGTTCATTCATTTTCAGTAAATGCAATTCTGTGTTTTGCTCTTTTGCCAAGTGAAGAGTCACGAGATTCACGTTTGACCTGTTTTAGAGAGATCATTGGTTGTTGTACACCCGCCTTCATTCGGGACATTTAAGATTCGTCTGCACAATTTATCATTTGAAGAAAAATTCTTTAATAGAAATATGTAGAAGCTTGACAGATTGTGTAGACCGGTTTAACTATTTTACATTCATTGTCATTGCAATGAACTGACGCCGAGATGTTTTGTGGGTTTTGTCCATTTAAGTGAGATGCAGTATAATATATTTTAATCAACACAACATAAACAATTGATAACATGAGAAACAGCAGACAACTGTACACACTCAACTCAACAAATGTACCAAAGCGTTCACACTTTGTTCAAAGCAACGAGAAATTGCTTTTATGATGTGCATAAGTGACTCCATGATCTGGAGGTTGAATAAGTACTTCAGAATTTCATTTCTGATCTGAGAAATGCTCCAAATGAACTGAGAAAAACAGTTTTGTCAAATATTCGATATTTAGAGAGAGTTAACAGTATTGGAATTAATTTGCATAAAGCGGCGAATAGCTCGATTTGTTGGCTGATCACGTTTCAGATTTGCATACGCTCACAAAAAGTAGAAGTTTCTCCGTTGCTTGTTGGTGTGAATCAAGGTCACAACATGTTGCACAACTCAGTTTCCGCCAAATCTCATCAGCAGTTTTACAAACAAAACCCTTCAACTTTGACCTGGCTTTCAATTATGGCAATTGTTATTACAGAAAACAATCTGCAGTTGTGCTCCAACAGCTCTGGGGCTTTTTAGTTTAGGTTTTTACAACCACCAAAAAAAACCCTGCAAGTTTTTCTTTCATTTACATCTTTTTTTTCAGATTTTAATTTTCAATGATAAAATAATGGAAATTAAAAAAAAAAAAAAATCCAGAATTTTGTAGGTTAGCAGTGTTGATATTATTCACATATTTATGGTTTATTTTACATATTAAAAAATGTGAAATGTTTAAGAATGTTGCAAAACATATAAGCCAATTTAATTTCTTTAGACGAACATGCAAAGCGGCACGTGTACGCGTTTAACGTATAAATGAAAATACAGTTCAACTTGTGCTTTTCAGAAAGTGTGAAATGCCATGGGTGGAGTCAGATTTATGGTGCACTCATTGTCCCTTTCAGGAATTATAATTGCGCTACCGACAAGCAGGTATTAAATGTGCAGAAATCCATTCTCACCTCTTTGAAAACATAATTATGAAATATTCATTAGGTGTTTATCACTGAGTATTTATTAGATATTCATCAAACTTTGGTACTCTGCTGAGGAATAAGAAACAATGAGCATTTATTTGTATATCATTATTGTATTTATTATGTATTTATGTATTTATGTATGAATGTGCGTGAAAACGTTCAGCTTCCCAAACTTACATAGTTTTCCAATTGAGGATAATATAAGATAAACCTTTATTCGTTCCATAGTTGGGAATGCAGCAAAAAAAAAAAAAGTGCTAATACGAGGCGGAGACAGACTACAAATACAGTGGAACCCGGTTATGTCGATGTCCTAGGGGGTCGCCAAAAAGCATCGAGGTAACCGATGATCGAGATAAACGAAAATCTAAATGGCGGCAATATATTAACGTGCTTGAAATTTCTTTATTTACATGATGTGCGTTAATAAATGAGAATGTGCATGCACGTGTTTTTTAAGGTTTTTTTTTACACAACAGCGTTGCCGCGATTTGTTTAATGAAGGCATGCTATAAAAATACATACAGTACATGTTTATCTGGCAGAAATCCACCTGCCACGCCCCCTTCGGCCCCCTTCAGCGTGTCAGGTGCTTTCTCGGCCGCTTTCTCTGAAGCTCCGCTTCAATCGCGCACATATGGTGCTCGTTTATCATCATCACCAGCTCCTATTTAAACTTCCACACTCTCACTGTCCGTTATTGTTGGTATATGTTGGTTCACGGCGGTCGTTGTTATCGCGCATGCGTATCCCGGTACGTGTCTTCCCACTGGCACTCTCTCAACGGCTGCGCTTTTCTTCCCAAAGCGCATCGCAGATTCCCCCCTGATCCTGCCGGTGTTCATTCTATGATTTTGCTGGTCATCCCACGTTCCGCGCTGCCAATTGCGGCTTTCGCCTCCCGTTCATCGCATAACATTTAACAACAAAAGGCATATGTGCACTAACTAACAGCAGAGATTCACCAGTATACAATACAACACCTGTAGCAGCTGTAAGACTTGATTTTTCTGACACTTCCGCGAGTTCTTCTGCGGCTGCACCGAGATAACCGACGTTAAATGGCAAATTTTTCCCCCCCTTGTGCTCGAGATATTAGGGTTCGGCGACATAAAAAAAGTCGACATAACCGATAAAAAATGCTTAGAAAAAGCGAGAATTTTGCGGTTCCACTTCAAAAATTTCGACTTAATAGGGTTGTCGAGTTAACCGAGGTCGAGATAAGCGGATTCCTCTGTATATGCAGTATAGTATTAAAAAAAACAAAGAAAAAAACAATAAAAGTAGTTACGCTATCAAACAAACAAATTTTGCACAGTTGTTATTGCACAAAGATTTCAATTATTATTATTGTACAATTTAAACATCAGTATTAACGCTTTGCATGCAACTTAATTTATACAGCTATTCTCCAGAAATTGTAATAAACGGATCTCTGAAGGAAACTGTGTGTTATTTGCTTTAATAGTGAGCCCTACTGGTTTTATTTCCCTCTATAGTCCCATGTTTTCCAAACGTTTTCAGCCAAATTGTGGTTTATGGAGATTTTATGTGTGAGGCATATAAAATAAAAAAAACAAAAAACTTCCTTAAACAAAGTTGAATGCGAGTAAAAACAATTGAAACATTTTGTCTTCTGACGAAGCATTCTTGCATTTTCGTTCTTGCGTTTCTCGACAACAGGTTCTATTGTAAGCTGAGCTCTGGCACATTCTGGGCTTTAATTATGTCTCGTCAATGACCTTTTCACATGCCAGTGTCTTCTTCATGTGTCAGTGTGCAGATTGTCAGGTGAATAGGTGGGAGCTAAAACGCCGTGACTAAATAAAAGCTTTAATGACGGGGTGAAATTTCCTGATCTGGCCACTCAGACCGGCGGCTGGGTGTGGAACGTGTCTGTCCTGAGAATGAAGTTTGGAATCATTTCCTGTGAACAGGGTGCTGTTTATGATCGTTATACTGTAATTAATGAGGCGGATTAGAATTGATCATGCCATTAAAAACCAGTCAGGCCTGATTCTGTGACCGAAAAAGTAAACAGTATTCTGGGACAGTATTGAGCAAGGGGTCCTCAAACTATTTAAGACAGAAAATGATGTGGCTCTCAGAGAAAAAAGTTTGGGGACCCCTAGTATAGAGAATATGTATAGAATGTATATGGAGTTCTCGAAAGGTGTCTTTGAAGCAGGAGAAATGGCTTTTTACAAGGGCCACATTGTGATATCTAGGGGACTGGGGTTTACTATAGGAAGAACAGCTTCACCACACCAGCTGGTTAGCAAAATATATCCTGTATGAGCAGGATCATGGTGTAGAAATGTTTAGAGACCCCTCCTGTATACTTTAAAGGAAGATTTACCTCAGATTTCTCCTCAGCATTTAGTGAGAATTTGAAGTATCTCATTTCATTTCTTCATCTTGTGGAAGATTACTAGTCCCAATTCTCATTCATCATCTTTCCTCACAAGGGCACCTGCTGAAGGACAAAAAAAATACCCTAATGTCATTTCTGCAGCTAAAATCTTATTAATATCTGATCTGATATTTATTCCCCCCCCCCCCCTTTTACCACCCTGTTTATCTCCCACTCTCCTTCATTTCCTCTGCGTTGACTAGCATGCTAATACAAGGGTCGAATGTCCCAGGCTCGACTTGTGCATAAACAGCTCAAATCTGGTTACACAAATTTCATATAATCATCCTGAGCCAATTCCCTGGAGCCATTTCACAGAATTTAGTTTGATTTGTAAAACCAGGTAACAAGATTAGCTCTTAAATGTTTGTGTTAGATGCTAGCATCATGCTAGATGCATCTCCTTCAGAGAACATGAATGGGAGATGATGTTCTCTTTGCCCTACTGTATATAGACAAACGTTTGCGGACACCTGACCATAAGATTGGCATGTTTTGTCCCCATTTATTGTTATAATAACTTTTACAAAAGGTATGCATAAATGTCATGGGGAAACTAAAAACTCAGGGATTTGTGGGAATTTCAGCAAATAAACAGAAACATAAAAGAACCCAGCCATTAGGGAGGCACAAGCCAGTGCATTCTTAGTGCCGGTCCCAAGCCCGGGTAAATGGGGAGGGTTGCGTTAGGAAGGGCATCCAGCGTAAAACATGTGCCAAATCAAATATGCAAATCACAAATGAGAATTTCATACCGGATCGGTCGAGGCCCGGGTTAACAACGACCGCCACAGGTATCGTTAGCCGACAGGGTACCGGTGGAAATTGGGCTACTGTTGGCCGAAGGAGGAAAAAGAGAGGAGGAAGACGTCTACAGAGACGGCAGGGAAAGGAGCAGTGTAGGAGAGTGGAGGTTAGGGTTGGTACTTTAAATGTTGGTACTATGACGGGTAAAGGGAGAGAAGTAGCTGATATGATGGAGAGGAGAAAGGTAGATATGCTGTGTGTTCAGGAGACCAAGTGGAAAGGAAGTAAGGCCAGGAACATTGGAGGTGGATTTAAACTGTTTTATCATGGTGTGGATGGAAAGAGAAATGGTGTAGGGGTGATTCTGAAGGAAGAGTACAGTAAGAGTGTAGTGGAGGTGAAGAGAGTTTCTGATAGGGTGATGATCGTGAAGGTGGAAGTTGAAGGGATGATGATAAATGTCATCAGTGCCTATGCTCCACAAGTTGCCTGTGAGATGGAGGAGAAGGAAAGATTCTGGAGTAAATTAGATGAAGTGGTAGATGGTGTACCTAGGAAAGAACGGTTGGTGATTGGGGCGGACTTTAATGGGCATGTAGGTGAAGGGAACAGAGGTGATGAGGAGGTGATGGGTAGGTATGGTTTTAAGGAGAGGAATGTGGAAGGGCAGATGGTGGTAGATTTTGCTAAAAGGATGGAAATGGCAGTGGTGAACACTTATTTTAAGAAGAAGGAGGATCATAGGGTGACGTATAAGAGTGGAGGAAGGTGCACACAGGTGGACTATGTGCTATGCAGGAGATGCAACCTGAAGGAGATTGGCGACTGTAAGGTGTTGGCAGGGGACAGTGTAGCTAGACAGCATAGGATGGTGGTCTGTAGGATGGTTTTGGAGGCGAAGAAGAAGAGGAGGAGAGTGAGGACTGAAAGAAGAAAAAGATGGTGGAAACTGAAGGAGGAAGAGTGTAGTGTGAGGTTCAGGGAAGAGGTCAGAGAGAGGCTCAGTGGTGTTAAGGAGGTGTTGGATGATTGGGCAACTACTGCAGGAGTGATGAGGGCGGCAGCTAGAAAAGTACTTGGTGTGACATCTGGAAATAGAAAGGAAGACAAGGAGACGTGGTGGTGGAATGAGGAAGTGCAGGAGAGCATAAGGAGAAAGAGGTTGGCAAAACAGAAGTGGGATAGACAGAGTGATGAGAAAAGTAGGCAGGAGTACAAGGAGATGCGGCAGCAGGTTAAGAGGTATGTGGCGAAAGCCAAGGAAAAGGCATATGAGGAGCTGTATGAGAGGTTGGACACTAAGGAAGGAGAAAAGGATTTGTACCGATTGGCCAGGCAGAGGGACCGAGCTGGAAAGGATGTACTGCAAGTTAGAGCAGTAAAGGATGGAGAGGGAAATGTGTTGACTAGTGAGGAGAGTGTGTTGAGAAGGTGGAGGGAGTATTTTGAGCAGCTGATGAATGAGGAAAATCAGAGAGAGAGAAGGTTGGATGATGTGGAGTTTGTGAAGCAGGATGTAGATAGGATTAGTAAGGAGGAAGTGAGAGCAGCGATTAAGAGGATGAAGAGTGGAAAGTCGGTTGGACCAGATGACATACCGGTAGAAGCGTGGAGATGTTTAGGAGAGATGGCAGTGGAGTTTTTGACCAGATTGTGTAACAGGATTTTGGAAGGTGAGAAGATGCCTGAGGAATGGAGAAGAAGTGTGCTGGTACCGATCTTTAAGCATAAAGGAGATGTGCAGACCTGCAGTAACTACAGGGGTATTAAGTTGATCAGTCACACCATGAAGTTATGGGAAAGAGTAGTGGAAGCCAGGCTGAGAGAAGAGGTGACCATCTGTGAGCAACAGTATGGTTTCATGCCGAGGAAGAGCACCACAGATGCCTTATTTGCTTTGAGAATGTTGATGGAGAAGTATAGAGAAGGACAGAAGGAATTGCATTGTGTATTTGTGGATTTAGAGAAGGCGTACGACAGGGTGCCAAGAGAGGAGTTGTGGTATTGTATGAGGAAGTCAGGTGTGTCAGAGAAGTATGTGAGGGTGGTGCAGGACATGTATGAGGACAGTGTGACGGCAGTGAAGTGTGCAGTAGGTACGACAGACTGGTTTAGAGTGAAGGTTGGACTGCATCAAGGATCGGCCCTGAGCCCTTTCCTGTTTGCAGTGGTGATGGACAGGTTGACGGACGAGGTCAGACAGGAGTCTCCCTGGACTATGATGTTTGCGGATGATATTGTGATTTGTTGTGAGAGTAGGGAGCAGGTTGAGAAGAGCCTGGAGAGGTGGAGATATGCGCTGGAGAGAAGGGGAATGAAACTCAGTAGGAGTAAGACAGAATACATGTGTGTGAATGAGAGGGAGGGCAGTGGAGTGGTGCGGTTGCAGGGAGAAGAGCTTCAGAAGGTGGAGGAATTCAGGTACCTGGGGTCAACAGTGCAAAGTAATGGAGAGTGTGTTAGAGAAGTGAAGAAAAGAGTGCAGGCAGGGTGGAGTGGGTGGAGAAGAGTGACAGGAGTGATTTGTGATAGTAGGGTATCTGCAAAATTGAAAGGAAAAGTTTATAGGACTGTGGTGAGACCTGCGATGTTGTATGGTTTAGAGACAGTGGCATTGAGTAAAAGACAGGAGGTGGAGCTGGAGGTAGCAGAGCTGAAGATGTTGAGGTTTTCGTTGGGAGTGACGAGGATGGATAAGATTAGAAATGAGTTTATTAGAGGGACAGCGCATGTAGGATGTTTTGGTGATAAGGTGAGGGAGGCGAGATTGAGATGGTTTGGACATGTGCAGAGGAGGGACATGAATTATATTGGTAGAAGAATGCTGAGGATGGAGCCACCAGGTAGGAGGAAAAGAGGAAGGCCAAGAAGGAGGTTCATGGATGTGGTGAGGGAAGACATGCAGGTAGTTGGTGTAAAAGAGGCAGATGTAGAGGACAGGGTGGTATGGAGACGGATGATCCGCTGTGGCGACCCCTAATGGGAGCATCCGAAAGAAGAAGAAGAAGAAGAAACAGAAACATAAAAGAATATGAGGTGAATTTGTGAAGTGAACTTCTATCGAGTTTAGCGCAGTGCTAAAGTTAGCTAGCTGGCTAGAATGGCTAAGAATTGCTATATACTGTACATATAGACAATGGTTCGTAGACACCTGAGCATAAGATTGGTATGTGCTGAACATCCCATTCCACATTAAATCCCCATGTGTTCTTATAATAACCTCCACTCTTCTGGAAAGAAGATTTTGTGGAGATTTATTCAGCTAAAAGTTTGTTAGTAAAGTCAGGTAGTGTTGTAGGTGAGGTGAGGAGGTGAGGACCTTGGGTGCAGTCTGAGTTCACATTCAAAGTTCAATAGGGTTGAGGAGGTCAGAGCTCTATAGCAGGGGATCTTCCACACACTTTCAACCCATTGACACCATATCTTAATGGAGCTGGCTTAGTGCACTCGAGCATTGTCATGCTGGAACCGATTTGGGGCTCCTGGTCCAAGTGAAGGGAAAATTTAATGTTTCCACATCCAGAGACATCCTGCACAAATGTATGTTTCCAACTTTGTGGGAACAGTTTGGTGAAGAACCACATGGCTATATTGAGCATTTGTTCATGTAGATCCATGTCAAAAGCTTTCATTACTATTCACCTAAAACATCAGAAAGCTTGATGGTGCTGGTGATGTTTCTTCAGACTTTATCTGTCCTCTGTGTGTGTGTGTGTGTGTGTGTGTGTGTGTGTGTGTGGTTAAAGCATTGTTATGAGTTCAAATCCCAGCCACACCAAGTTGGGCCCCTGAGCAAGGCCCTTAACCCCATAGCTGCTCAATTGTATAAATTAGATAAAAAGGTTGTTGTTCTGGATAAGGACATCTGCAAAATGCTTTAAACGTGTGTGTTACATTAAATCCTATGTGTTTGTGTGCTGTAGAATGCTACACGGTGAACGGCGAGGACTACCGAGGTCGGCAGAACCAGACGAGTCTTCACGGAGGAAAGCCCTGTCTTTTCTGGAACGAGACGTTCCAGCATCCGTACAGCACGCTGAAATATCCGAACGGAGAAGGAGGACTGGGAGCTCACAACTTTTGCAGGTCAGTGATTGTCTAATCCTTCTGTGTGTGTTAGAGAAAAGTCTTCCATTCATAATTTTTTTTTTATTCAAAATAAAAGGAGTCTTCATTCGATTCTCACGTCACGTGTGTCTCACGTGTGAAGGCTCTACAGAAACAGCCGAGTCAGAAAAATTATCCGATCTTCTCATTACTTGTGAATGTGTGTCTGTGTGTGTCCGTGTCAGTGTCCGTGTGTGTCTGTCTGTGAGTGTGTGTGTGTGTGTGTGTGTGTGTGTGTGTGTGTGTGTGTCACACTTCTCTTATTTTGCATCTGGTTTTGTCCTCTTGCCTTTTACATGCCATATTTTTGTTGTTCTTTTATTTATTTTCTTTTGCTCCACCCATCTGTTTCTCTCTCTCTCACTCATTCTCTGCCTTCTTTCTTTCTCTCGCTTTCTCTCTTCCTCTCTCGCTCTCTCTCTTCCTCTCTCTCTCTCTCTCTCTCTCTCTCTCTCTCTCTCTCTCTCTCTCTCTCTCTCTCTCTTTCTCTCTATCGTCTGACATCAGCCACTAATTTTCTCAGTTATCGCTACTGTCACTTGATCTTCTCTTCATTCATCCATTCATCTCTCTCTAATTTTTGTCGCTTGTCTGTTTTTCTCGCCATCCGTTACCACCATCTTTCTTTCACAATTTTTTTCTCTCTTTGTCTCCTTCTGTTTCTCATTCTGTTTCTCATGCTGTTGTTCAACATCTATGTTTTTCTCTATTATTTCTCTTCCCCTCTCTGTCTGTTATTCTGTCTGATTCCTCTTACCCTTTCTTTCTTTCTTTCTTTCTTTCTTTCTTTCTTTCTTTCTTTCTTTCTTTCTTTCTTATTAGATCATTGTCTCTCTTTCTGCACGTCTTTCTGATTTTTTCTTTTGTTTCTTCTCTCATTGCCTTTAACTCGTTCTCTCCTCTCTTGCTTATCACAAACACACAACGTTCCTCCACGAACAGCAGACCTACACACAGGACTACATAAAGGCCACATGTGCAAACATTTGTGCAGAAAAGCTCACCAAAGTACAGATACACAATGGCTTAAAGTTTTGAGACACCTGAGTTTTCCGGCCCTATGCGGTTCTTCCCCAAACTTTTACCACAAAGTTTAGGTACACTTGTATAGGATGAATTAAACTTTCCCTTCACTTGAACCAGGAAACCTAAACCTTTTCCAGCATGACAGTGTCCCTGTGCACAAAGCCAGCTCCGTGAAGATATGTTTTCCATGGTTTGGAGTGAAAGATCTCCTGCCACAGAGCTCCAGGCCTACTAAACACCTTTTCACTTTTCACTTACATCAGTACCTGACCTGACTAACATCAATGTGTCTAATTGAATCTCACACAAATCTCCACAGGATCTAGTGGAGCATCTTCCCAGAAGAGTGGAGCTTATTGTAATAGCAAATAGAGACTAAATGTGGAATGGGATGTTCAAAAAGAAATTTTTCTTCAGATTGCTCTACATCACCGCTGTTGTGTAAAGCACGTGAACGGGAAAGTTTTACGAGCGCTCTCAAGTTGTGTTTACATGAACACTTGACCAGATGATCAATTTCGTTTTGCCTGTAAACAAATGCCCAGGCAGAAAGCGAACGCCGAGTGAATTTGAGAAAAATCCAGAGACCCTACTGGTTGCCTCCATTAACAGCATTTACACAACATGAGGCTGACCACAAACACACATCTCTCACACACACTCTCTTCACCCTTCAGCCATTTAGAAAAAGGTCTCAAAGCATTTGGGTCTCATGTCCAGACCTGCGTAACAACTTCTTCCAACAAACCATGATTTTTTTTTAATACAGTGGAGGGCCATTAGGGTCAGCAAACTACAATTGTAATATGTTTTTCTCCACGAATATGTATTTAATTGTTCCCAATTTTATAGCGTTTCTGCTTGAGCGAGGCATCACAATGGAATGTACGTTCCGGTTCGAGTTTTTATCCAAATCAAATATCAATAAGCCCATAACAGTCAGCATTGTGGGTTATTGCAACGTAAAATCCACGTCACTTGAAGCTGTTGCTTTAACCAATCAGATTGCGAATAACTGCTTTCGGGGCCATCTAGCAGGCGTACAATAACCAGCATTTTTGCGTCCTTTGATTGGACGGTCAGAGAGCGCACTAGTCACAGCTCGTGACCCGCATCTGTAGCAAACTGCACAAACTCAAATATATTCATGTGGATGGAATAGCTGTTTTTTTATCATTCCACAATGGCTGACAAAGGAGAAGAAATCGATTTGGTCGCAGATACACTTACAAGACGGACTTTTCAATAGAAGCTGGACATCGTGAGGAAAATTTAGCCAAAACAAAACAGTTGTTAAGATTTTTCATGAACCAATTATACAGGTAGTCGTCGCATCACGTCGTGATGCCGGAAGCTGGTACGCACTGTCGTAACACGATTTGGTCATAAGTAGAGTAGGCTATATGTACAGTACTGTGAAATTATGCCGGAAGCTGGTAAAAAAATAACGTACGCCGTGGCTAGCGATTGTGGTCGTGAAGTCGAATGGTCGTAAGTTGCATAGGTCGTAAGTCGACGACTATCTGTACTCAGTCCTATAAGATTTTGCACAAAAACACATAATTTGCCTTAATTTGAAATCTCCACGGAAATTGCAGGGAAATGAGGCATTTTATGAGGTAAACATTTCGACACGTTTGCTGGAGATGATGTATGCGGGAGGTGCAGTTGTGGCTACAGTGAAAGAAGACGTGTTGAATTGTGCCTCTCTATAATATTGATGGTTTCTATAAATGTTTCTATACCTTAATGATAGTACTAAGAGGTGGATTGATTCAGATAGGATATCACTGAAGGCCTAGATAAGAAGGTTTTAACTCGAACACTTTCATTGCACAAATATCTGCTGTAAAATCACCAAACATTTACATGTTCAGTGTTTATTATTATATGGACAATTGATTTTTACAGTGAGCTCTGTGTGCTGATCAGTGTTGCACTGTTACACTGTTATTGTGATTTGTTGTTGCACTAGATGTCATTTGCACACGTACTTTATGTAAAGTCTAGTGGTTCGGTCTGTTTGATTCAGGTTTTTGTTGTCTTGTGTAAATGTATGTGGTTTTATGTGGCACCTTGGACCTGGAGGAACTTTTCTTTGTCTCACTGTGTCTCTACTGTACAGCTGTATATGGCTGACTTGACATTACTTGACAGATTAGTAGTTAAAGTGATGTACTATTGATTACAGTTGATCACCACCAAGCTGCCCCTGTTGGGCCCCTGAGCAAGGCCCCTATCCTTCAACCGCTCTGGTGTATAAATGACATAATTGTACGCCACTTAGAATAAGGGCATCAGTTAATCAACTCCCGGGTTGCAAACATGGAGCAGATTTCTCACATCAAACATCCAATTCATCATCATGACCTCCATTGTCATATAGCTTCATGATATAGTTTCATTCCTTCTCTCTTCTCAGTTTCTGTCCAAGTCTCACTCTTCCTGTCCTTCTCTCTGTCACTCTATTCCCATACCTGTCCCTCTGTCTCTAAGTTACAAATTTGTCTCTATGTCCCTTCTTTTTTTTTTTTGTCAAATTCTTTCTGTCTCTGCATATTCTCATTCTACCGCTCTGTTTATTTGCTCAGACGCACCTCTTTCCATTCTTCCACTCATTCTTGAATTTTTTTCCCATTTTTCATGATCTGTCTCTTGCTCCTGGGTCCTCTCATGTTTTCTTTATCATGAAGTCTTAGCGAGTGTTAGGGATATAAAAATATATAGGGGTTAATGTATAGATATAAAAGAATAGGAATACAAGTATAGGGAAAAAGGTATAGGGATTAATGGATAGATATAAAAGTATGGGGATTAATGTATAGGGATTAATGTACAGTGATAAATATATGAATAGAAAGTATAGGGATAAAAATATAGTGTTTAATGTATAGTGATAATTATATAGGAAGACCAGTAAGAAGTAGAGCTATAAATATATAGGAATAAAAATATAGGGAAAATATAAATTAATTTATATAGGGATAAATACATAGAGGTACATTTATAGGGATCATTTCATAGTGCTACATTTATTTAATTAATAATAAACGAGATTAATGGAGCGAAACACACACACCTTCATGCCGGGAAACATTTCGGCGTTTCTCGTGCTAGCTGTTTCATCTGAAAACTTCACGCTGGTCTTCGAACCTGAAGACACTGAGGTGAATCCGAATCCGAATCAGAAGAGTGCGTTTACACGGATTGTGTTTCACTTTATTCCCATTTCCGATCTTTCTTTTCTTCTGCTTTATAAATCCCCCAGGTGCTGGAGTTTTAAAAGTTTATTATAAACTTTATGATTCAGAGAGAGATGGAAAGAGGCTGTTAAAGCAAAAACGGTGTTTGAACGCAGTCCAGAGTGACTGATTCAGACAAGGAGAGAGAGAGAGAGTGAGAGAGAGAGAGTGAGAGAGAGAGAGGGGGGGGGGGGCAGATTTTAAAGCTTGTAAACCTTCTACTACGGTTTATTGTTTTATTTTTTGTCTCCTCATTAAAATATACAATCTTGGTGGATTTTAATAACGCTGTCAATAATCAGGTTTGAGATATAGAAGAGAAAAAACACGATCAAGGCACATCTACTGGCAAGCGTTTAAATAAACATAAGCTATATGTACACTGTATATATTCACTATAAGGACAAAGGTTTGTGGACACCTGACCATTAGATTGGCTTCTTTTTTAACATCCCATTTCACATTTATTCTCCATTTGCTCTTCTAATAACCGCCACTTTTTTGGGAAGATGTTTGTGGAGATTCATTCAGACACAAGGTTGTTAGTAAAGTGATGTAGGTAAATTGAGGAGGCCTGGGGTGCAGTCAGCATTCACAATAGGGTCGAGGTCAGAGTTCCATAGCAGATGATCTTTAACTCCAACCCATATGGAGCATATGTTCATGGAGCTGGCTTTGTGCACAGTGTCATGCTGGAACAGGTTTGGGTCTCCTAGTTCAAGTGATGGAAAAGTTTAATTCATCCTATATAATTGTGTGCCTCCAACTTTTGGAGAAGTTGGGTGTCCCAATATTTTTGACCATAGTGTATCTGAATTTTATGCATTTTTTTAATTATTATTTATTTATTTGGCTTAAATTTTTGCACACCTGGGGTTCATTCAGTGTATAATTTTTCTACTACTTTTTTAAATGCATATACATACATATCAAACTCATGAAAAATGAATTAAAATAAAATGTTTATAAATTGGCAAAAACCTAAATAATAACCACATATTCTATATCATAAAAAAAAAAAAAAAGCATGAGCCGATCGGAAGCGAGCATTTTTCATGGGCGTGGTTTAAATAAGGATTTTTTTTGTATGGAATGTGTGTATTTTAGGGATGTGCATCTCCATAACTGAGGCCGATATGATGGCTCGATGCATAACCAATGATACGTTGCATTAAAGATACATATGAAGCATCTACCGATGTGATGCAGTACGATTCACTCCTATTGCGGTGCAGTGCGATCCGATTTTTCTATTCGATTCAACACACTGCAATTGGAAAAAAAAAAAAAAAAAAAGCTCTTACTGCATGTGTGCAAGACCGAGGAATATGTCATTATTTTCTGATGCTCATTTCTAAGTTTCTTTGACTAACCCGTAATGCCAAGAAAAATAAAAAAGCACGAGTTTTGGAAACCTGTCTGTGCTTATATAATTTCTGTTGTAACTGGAGTTAGTGAGCTCTCCCTTCACCCAGACTCAACGTACTACAATGGCTTGTATCTAAACAGTAGCCTACCAAGAAAGTCATTGTTCACTGTCTTCCTCCTTCCTTTCACAACTATTTCTCTCAAGAGAAAGATAAGAGTTTATCTTTTGGCATCGTCGTGCGTTTAAAAAAAAGTTTTTTCTCCCGATGCCGTGCAGCTCAGAACACAGGCCGTTTTTCCGTTCGGAAATTTCATTAGTCTAATGTTATGTCCCTCAGTTTTTTGACTTGAAGTTTGTGAAACCTGGAAAAACCCAGGAAAAATCCATAAATTAGCCGTTTTGTTGTTTAAGCCGCGGAGTTTAAAACGTAGCTGCTTATAGTCCAAAAAATATGGTACATATCAAATATTGTTCACAAATAATTCGTCACTTTCTAAATAATAAAAGTGTAGCGCATCTACTATTAATTATATATAAATAAATCGTTTTTTTCTTGATGTAAATATGTTAAAAATGATGCATCACGATACAAATGGCAACTAGTATCTGATGCACACTTTTTTTAAATCAATGTATCACATCGATAACTTTTATGCCGATGCTGGGTGGATTTTACCATCCTTGGTGTGTTGTGGTTTAAAAGTAAAGAGCAAAGATGATGAACGTGTGTCGAAAGCCCTTGCGAACAACGTCCCGATCATTCCGACCAATCAGATTCGAGTGTGAATAAACGCTAGACAATTATAAACTGTTGAAAATGTTTGGAATAAGGAGATGACAGTCCCATGACAGGTTCCTGACATGCTATAAATGGTTAGTTGACTGTGTGCTATGCAAATAACACACACACACACACACACACACACACACACACACACACACACACACACACACACACACACACACACACACACACACCACAAACACACACAAACACATTGAAGGTACACACACTCTATGTACTCTTTAGCTTACTGAAATGATAGAGTGATAACTCTCTGTCCTGTTGTCACTCCATTTCTTCAGTTTCATCACTCGTCCGTGTCCCGGAGGCTGGTGTTCACCTTTACACTGCCACGTTACGCTTTTACATCATTACACAACTTTTCATTTAGACTCGTTTGAAGTGGAGGGCAGATCCCTCGTCCCCTTTAACCCTTTCAACATTTTTACTGCTCTGTTGGTCACACATGAAAGGAATGGAAAATCTTCACTCACTCGCTGCAGGCTTTAACACACAAAAACACACACACACACACACACACACACACACACACACACGCGCACACACACACACACACACACACACACACACACACACACACACACACACACACAACTCAGAGACTGAGTTTTAGTGATCAAAGGCTGTCAGGTTCTCAGGTAGGGGACAGGGGCCTCCGTGTTGTCAATGGTGTGCACTGTTTTTCCCTCAGGCTGCTGATTAGAGGGTAAAAGCAGGAAGATGATCAGCTGTCTGTCTGTCTGTCTGTCTGTCTGTCTGTCTGTCTATCTATCTATCTATCTATCTATCTATCTATCTATCTATCT
>JBCEWE010000443.1:510692-675692 GCA_039877035.1 Silurus lanzhouensis | reverse complement strand
TCAAGCATTAGTGGGAATGTGAGTTTAAACATTTACCCATCAATCAACGTTGTGTTCCAGTGATGGTTTGATAATCAGGTCTGCGTGTTTACATATGTGTGTGTGTGTGTGTGTGTGTGTGTGTGTGTGTGTGTGTGTGTGTGTGTGTGTGTGTGTGTGTGTGTGTGTGTAAATGTGGGTGTGTGTAGATAGATGGAGTTGGGACTTGTACTTATCAGTTCTACTGAAGGAGGTGTGGCCTCTGTATTTATTAGTACTACTGAAGGAGGTGTGGCCTCTACTTATCAGTTCTACTGAAGGAGGTGTGGTCTCTGTACTTATCAGTTCTACTAGAAGGAGGTGTGGCCTCTACTTATCAGTTCTACTGAAGGAGGTGTGGCCTCTGTACTTATCAGTCCTACTGAAGAAGGTGTGGCCTCTGTATTCATTTGTTCTACTGAAGGAGGTGTGGCCTCTGTACTTATCAGTCCTACTGAAGAAGGTGTGGCCTCTGTATTCATTTGTTCTGCTGAAAGAGGTGTGGCCTCTGTACTTATTGTTCTACTGAAGGAGGTGTGACCTCTGTACTTATCAGTCCTACTGAAGGAGGTGTGGCCTCTGTACTCATTTGTTCTACTGAAGGAGGTGTGGCCTCTGTACTTATCAGTCCAACTGAAGGAGGTGTGGCCTTTGTCCCTGTACAGACCTGATTTAAGCGGTAAAGCACAGCTGTGGGCTGTTTTTCATTTATTTCCACACACTTATTACACAGCTTTTCATTTTTATGAGCACCAAGTGGGTGTGAGGTTCAGTATAAACGTGACGGCTGGATGCTCTGCGTCACATCACCCAGTACAAAAGCGAACACACTCCCTTTTATGATTTTACATCATGTTTTGAAAATACTGTTCCTTCAGTGGCGTGCTGTTGTGCGATGCGCCGTGATGCCGCTCAGCTCTTATTTTGTTTTAACACATTTGTAATATTTTAATAGATTTTTTCCCTGTGTGTCCAGCTGTGATATTGTTTGAGCGAGAGGGTGTGTGGGTGTTGAGCCTCATCCAGGCTCAACTCAATGGCTCAACACACACACACACACACACACACACACACACACACACACACACACACACACACACGTTTTGTTTTACTATGGCACTATATCTTGCTATCAAATTCAATTATTTTTTTATTTAACAATAAGATTTTAAAATAAACTAAAACTGTTAGTTATTAGGAAAAAAAAATATATATATAAAATATAATGTAGCATAAAATGTATACATTTTTATATATATAAAATAAAAGAGGTTAAATTAAAACTTGCAACACAACACACATTTATTCCCAACATCCTTTCTTTACTCTGATATAAAAATAAATAAATAATTAAACTTCACCAAAAAATTCATTTTTATTCACAAAACATTTGTTTTATTGATGTGCCAATTCTCAAATCGATCACCCAAATCCGCCGTTCAGGCAACCCGCCAATCAAAACCGTCCGTGTGGAAACATAGCAAAAGTTCCGTTTGGTGTCCTGACGATTTAACATCATTTCAAACACCACAATTACTTTAAAACATTTACAAGAAAATTTTGTCTTCATGCTTCATGTTGAGTTTGGTTTCACTAATAATAAACATACATTTGCATCAAAATTTTTCCATGCGCATGTTAACTAGAGGATTAAAAACCATTAGAAAAGAAAAAAATGTGCGATTAAGTTCACTTATTATAATCCTGTGATTACCGACAATTAAATATTAAGCCCTCATAGATAGATAGATAGATAGATAGATAGATAGATAGATAGATAGATAGATAGATAGATAGATAGATAGATAGATAGATAGATAGATAGATACCATAATTTCCGGACTATAAAGCGCACCCATATATAAGCCGCGCCCACTGAATTTTACAAATATTTTTATTTTGAACAAATAACCTGTCTATAAGCCGAAGTCTACACTGAAACTAATGAACTTTACACAGGCTTTAACGAAAGACACGTTACACACGGTGTAACGGGTGAAATATGTTGCGCTTCCTTTAAGAGCAGAGCGGTATTTTGGGAACAGCCTGGCACTGCATTTTTCTGCTATTTCTGCGTGTGTGGAGACTGAGGAATATGTCCTTATTATTTTCTGCTGCTTATTTCTAAGTTTCTTTGACTAACTCGTAACGCTGTTGCCAAGAAAAATAAAAAAACTCGAGTTTTGGAATCCTGTCTGTGCTTATAGGATTTCTGTTGTAACTGGAGTTAGCGAGCTCTCCCTTCACCCAGACTCAACGCGTTACAACGGCTTGTATCTAAGCAGCAGCCTACCAAGAAAGTCATTGTTTACTGACTTCCTTCTTCCTTTCACAACTATTTCTCTCTGGAGTTTATCTTTTGGCATCGTCGTGTGTTTAAAAATCTCCATCGGTGGAGATGCCGTGCAGCTCAGAACACAGGTGAGGTGCGTTTTTTGTTTCCGTTCGGAAATTTAGTTGGTCTAATGTTATGTCGCTCAGCTTGAAGTGAAACCGGAAAAAAAACAGGAAAAATTCATAAATAAGCCGCTTCGTTGTTTAAGACACGGGGTTCAAAACGTGGGAAAAAAGTAGCGGCTTATGGTCCAAAAAATACGATAGATAGATAGATAGATAGATAGATAGATAGATAGATAGATAGATAGATAGATAGATAGATAGATAGATAATACTTGTTTTATATATAATAATTTATTAATACATCTGTACTGAGACTAGTCTTGATGTAATCCACTGATGTAAGCCTGAACTTTGTATATTTATTTTCTACCAATATCAGAATGAGAAACATTTTCAGTCTGTTCGACTATTTTTCATCTTCTTTTTAGCTCTACGCCAAATTTTACAGTTCACCACGAGAATCCCAATTTAAAATGATATTTTGGCAAGTCTTTCACACATTTTGTCTCATGAGCACAGAGTAAAAGCAGACGAAAGCTTGACTGGTGTTTTTTTTTTCGCGACACATTGCACATTCAGGTCATGTATTGTCTCTCTGCAGTCTCTCTGGGTCCTACAGGCCCAACTGAGTTTCGTCTGTTTGCCGTTAACGCGTGTGTTTGTCCCAGTTTTGACTCCCCGCCCCCATGCTCTTGGGCATCGCCCATATCAAGTCCCCACACTACCCGTTTTAGACAAAGTATTATGGGATGTAGCTCGAGGTGAGTGTATAAAAAAAACAAATAAAAAAACAATTAAAAAATCAGAAAAGTGGTCGAGTGCCAGAGCCTGTCACGTTTATTCGTGCTTTCTGACCTGCAGCTGTTTTTGTTTCTGTCAGAGGAAAAACCACGTTTATTTATTTATTTATTTTTTGCTCTCCGCTTTTGTTTTATCAGCTTTCTTGTCGTTAGGTTTCTGTCAGGTAACCCGACTCAGGTGCGAGACACCAGTGCACGCCATCACACTAATATTTAAATCATAAATCATCCTGATCTGGAAAACATAACAGATAAAAGCTATGTAAAGGGTCAGACTTACAGGGTGCTCTGAATTCCACTGAATAATTGTGTCATTATGTTTTTTTTTATCCATTTATAGTTGTTATAAGTCGAATTGTTATAAACGGTATGGTCGAAAGTTTGTGGACACCTGACCATAAAATTAATATGTACTTTTTAAACATTATCTATAGATTATTATAAACTCCACTCTCAAGGAAGATGTTTCACCAGATTTCGTTAAGATTCATTCACAAGGGTGTGAAGTCAGAAACTGATGAAGGTGAGGAGGGCTGGGGTGCAGTCAGTGTCCGCATTTATCCCAAAGGTGTTCAGAAGGGTTGGAGCTCTATTGCTGGAGATCTTCCTCTCCAACCCATGTATCATCATGGAGCTGGTTTTCTTCACTGGAGAGTAAGGGAAGAGTGTATAAAAGTATAGGGGTCATTGAATGTGGGAGTGGATTGTGGGGTCCTTAGGTGTGGCCGCCTTGAGGTTCTCTGAACTTTTCGTCCAGAAAATTGTGTCCTTTTGTCCTTCAGATGCAGGTTACCTTTTGATTCTGATCCTGAGTTGTTGCATTTTCTTGGCTTTTTCATTCACTATACTGTAGGTACCTTCAGCATGAACCCATCTTAGATGAAGCGGGAAATGAAGGAGTTCAGGGCAAATTAACTTGCAACCCTGGTATATTATTTTTGCATCGATTTCAAAATGGATACTTTTCTGGTTTTGTTTCTATTTGTAATCGATTGTAATCCATATAAATCAATTCTGTATTATTTCTGAATGATTGCAGGGGTTTGGATTTCAGGCACTGCCTTTTAAATCAGTGCATCGATCTAAGCAGGTAACATTTATTTAAAGGAAAAATTAATGCAGGTGAATGGCTGCATGTTTTGATAGCTGCAGTAGCTAGTTCTGGATGCTAAAATCCTTTTGTGCGTTTCTAAATCTAAAGTCGACATACACACACACATATATAAAGCTGGGGGGTATTTTTGGCAGTGCAAATGGGCTCCATGAGGCTTTTTCGGGTGAAGCATACAGAAGCCAGACAACAGCGAGATTACCATCATTTTATACACACAAACACACACACACACACACACACACACACACACACACACACACACACACACACACACACACACACACACTCCCGCCATAGAATACAGACTGACACGTACACAATCTCTTTCATACAAACACTGACTCTCTCAATCTCTCAAGTACACACACGCCCACACACAAACACACTTTCATTCTCAAAAAAACACACCCCAAGTCTTTCTTAAACTCAAACATTGACCCATTCACTCTCTAAACACAACACACACACACACACACACACACACACACACACACACACACACACACACACACACACTCGCTTTTTCTTTCTCTCTTTCTTTTCCTCATTATATTCAGTGAGAGGTATTTGGGCAGACAGCCATCAGAAGGCAGCCACCCTCATTGTGCTGTAATGTAATGCTTCAGATGGTAAACAGAGGGAAAACGCTGACGTTACACACACGTGTGTGAGTGTCAGGCCAAATTAACATTCTTTTACCCAGCACATACCGAGCCTCTACTTTCATTAGAATTGCATTAGAAAGTCATAAAAAGTTGGGTAAGTCATTCGAAGGTCAACATGTGCCAGCTTTCTTTGCAAAACACCAAACATTCAACATCAAACACCAAACATTCACCATTAAACACCAACATTCACCATCAAATACCAACATTCACCATCAAACACCATACATTCACCATCATATACCAACATTCACCATCAAACACCATACATTCACCATCAAACACCAAACATTCACCATCAAACACCAAACATTCACCATCAAACACCAAACATTCAACATCAAACACCAAACATTCACCATCAAACATCAACATTCAACATCAAACACCAACATTCACCATCAAACACCAAACATTCACCATCAAACATCAACATTCAACATCAAATACCAACATTCACCATCAAACACCATACATTCACCATCAAACACCAAACATTCACCATCAAACATTCACCATCAAACACCAAACATTCAACATCAAACACCAAACATTCACCATCAAACATCAACATTCAACATCAAACACCAACATTCACCATCAAACACCAAACATTCACCATCAAACACCAACATTTACCATCAAACACCATACATTCACTGTCAAACACCAACATTCTCCATAAAACACCACCATTTACTTTTAAACACCAAACATTCACCATCAAACTCAAACATTTATCAAAACTCTAATATTCACAAGTATTTACCATCACACCAAATCTTGCAGCAGCAGCAGCAGCAGCATTCTCCATCAAACACCAGAATCAACACTGACTATCGAACACCAACATTTGTCATCAACACCAAACATTCTTTAAGAAACTAATACTTTTATTTGTTTGTTTGTTTGTTTACATTGTCATGTCATAAAAAAAAAAAAACAGACATTGCCGCATTTAAGCTGGTGACTAAAACATTCATAATTATTATTAACGACGATGTTAAATTCGTCACAAACAGTTCCCACAAAGTTGCAGGCACACAATTGTACAGGACGTCTCAGGATGTTTCATTAGAAAGTCATAAAAAGTTGGGTAAGTCATTCGAAGGTCAACATGTGCCAGCTTTCTTTGCAAAACACCAAACATTCAACATCAACACCAACATTCACCATCAATACCAACATTCACCATCAAACACCATACATTCACCATCAAACACCAAACATTCACCATCAAACACCAAACATTCACCATCAAACACCAAACATTCAACATCAAACACCAAACATTCACCATCAAACATCAACATTCAACATCAAACACCAACATTTACCATCAACACCATACATTCATCATTAAACACCAACATTCAACATCAAACACCAAACATTTACCATCAAACATCAACATTCAACATCAAACACAACATTTACCATCAAACACCATACATTCATCATTAAACACCAACATTCACCATCAAACACCAAACATTCACCATCAAACACCAAACATTCAACATCAAACACCAAACATTCACCATCAAACATCAACATTCAACATCAAACACCAACATTCACCATCAAATACCAACATTCACCATCAAACACCATACATTCACCATCAAACACCAAACATTCACCATCAAACATTCACCATCAAACACCAAACATTCAACATCAAACACCAAACATTCACCATCAAACATCAACATTCAACATCAAACACCAACATTCACCATCAAACACCAAACATTCACCATCAAACACCAACATTTACCATCAAACACCATACATTCACCGTCAAACACCAACATTCTCCATAAAACACCACCATTTACTTTTAAACACCAAACATTCACCATCAAACTCAAACATTTATCAAAACTCTAATATTCACAAGTATTTACCATCACACCAAATCTTGCAGCAGCAGCAGCAGCAGCATTCTCCATCAAACACCAGAATCAACACTGACTATCGAACACCAACATTTGTCATCAAACACCAAACATTCTTTAAGAAACTAATACTTTTATTTGTTTGTTTGTTTGTTTACATTGTCATGTCATAAAAAAAAAAAAACAGACATTGCCGCATTTAAGCTGGTGACTAAAACATTCATAATTATTATTAACGACGATGTTAAATTCGTCACAAACAGTTCCCACAAAGTTGCAGGCACACAATTGTACAGGACGTCTCAGGATGTTTCATTAGAAAGTCATAAAAAGTTGGGTAAGTCATTCGAAGGTCAACATGTGCCAGCTTTCTTTGCAAAACACCAAACATTCAACATCAAACACCAACATTCACCATCAAATACCAACATTCACCATCAAACACCATACATTCACCATCAAACACCAAACATTCACCATCAAACACCAAACATTCACCATCAAACACCAAACATTCAACATCAAACACCAAACATTCACCATCAAACATCAACATTCAACATCAAACACCAACATTTACCATCAAACACCATACATTCATCATTAAACACCAACATTCAACATCAAACACCAAACATTTACCATCAAACATCAACATTCAACATCAAACACCAACATTTACCATCAAACACCATACATTCATCATTAAACACCAACATTCACCATCAAACACCAAACATTCACCATCAAACACCAAACATTCAACATCAAACACCAAACATTCACCATCAAACATCAACATTCAACATCAAACACCAACATTTACCATCAAACATCAACATTCACCATCAAACACCAAACATTCACCATCAAACACCAAACATTCACCATCAAACACCAACATTTACCATCAAACACCATACATTCACCGTCAAACACCAACATTCTCCATAAAACACCACCATTTACTTTTAAACACCAAACATTCACCATCAAACTCAAACATTTATCAAAACTCTAATATTCACAAGTATTTACCATCACACCAAATCTTGCAGCAGCAGCAGCAGCAGCATTCTCCATCAAACACCAGAATCAACACTGACTATCGAACACCAACATTTGTCATCAAACACCAAACATTCTTTAAGAAACTAATACTTTTATTTGTTTGTTTGTTTGTTTACATTGTCATGTCATAAAAAAAAAACAGACATTGCCGCATTTAAGCTGGTGACTAAAACATTCATAATTATTATTAACGACGATGTTAAATTCGTCACAAACAGTTCCCACAAAGTTGCAGGCACACAATTGTACAGGACGTCTCAGGATGTTGCATGAGATGTTTCCCTTCACTTGAACTAGGAGACCCCAAACCTGTTCCAGCATGAAGATCTCCTATAGATATATAAATCCTTTTGAAAAATGAATATGAACTCTGACTGCACCCCAGACCTCCTAACCTCAACTACATCACTACCTGACTTCACTAACACCCTTGTGTCTGATGATTCTCCACAAAATCGAGTAGAACATCGTCCCAGAAGAGTGAAGCTTATAATAAGAGCAAATGTGGACTAAATGTGGAATGTTATGTTCAAAAAGAAGGACATACTAATCTTAATGAAAACTCCAGTGGACAGAATGTGGAGTGTGTAAGCATATGCACTTGTTTCAAGAAAATTCCTTTAATTTTTTGTCGACTTATCAAATGAAAAAGAGAAGCTCTTTTCACGTTCTTCCTCCTCTCCTCAGAGGCCAGCGTTAAAACTCTTAATCCTTTCGTCCGTAAAGCTGAATCTGTCTCTCTCCTTCTCCCTCTCTCTCTCTCTCTCTCTCTCTCTCTCTTCTCTCTTTCTCTCTCTTTTCTTCCCCTCGGTTGTCGTGTTGTTCCGAGTCCGAGCTCTGAACGCCCTTCTAATTATTCCGTTTGGGTTTCGCATACTTCCTCAGCCTTTAATTAAGGAGTCGTGTTGCTCCCCGAGGTGAAGCCATTCATCTTTGCAAACTCAATCATGTCGCGACACAGCCTCAGTCACTCACACGCCGCATGCTTGCGGCTTTCCCCCAGCCGAAACACACACACACACACACACACACACACACGCAAGTTAAGGATTCAGATGTGATTCGAAATTGTTATTTTTTTCTCTCAGATTCGAGATTTATTTCAACATCTTTTTAATTCACTAAACTTCTCTCTCTGGTTCGCATTTAGGTGTCATATCCGTTCTAAATCTTGAGCACCATGTGCCCCTAGTGCAGAAAAAAAACAAATATGGCTGCCCGCTCGAACCCAAAGTCCCCACTCAGAGCTCTTCTGGACGGAATTACAGCCGATTCAAACTTTCATGGTGTTTTAAATTGCGGTAAATCCTCCACAGAAAGAAGTAATTAGCGCGTGTGTGAAGCGCGGCCAGCTGTCGTAACTTTAAATAAAAAGCGAAACACATGTAAAACTGGTGCTGGTTAAAGTGCGCACAGGGTAAAAAAAAAACATGAAATAAAAGAATGACAAAGTGGATTTAATAAAAGATTACATACTTTCTGAAATCGGTCAATTAGTGAGAAGTTTAATGGATTAATAAAGATGTGAAGGAGAGAGCGAGTGAGTAAGAGTGAGTGAAGGAGGGAGAATATGAATTTGTAAACGAGGGAAAGGATGGAGAGATTAAATGAGTGAGAAAGCGAAGGTTAGTGAAGAAGGTGAGGGAGAAGGTAAAGGGTGGCAGAAAGGATGGGGTGAAGGTGTGAATGAGGAAGTGAAGAAAGGTGTGAAGAAGTGAGTGAGTCAGTTAGTGAGCGAGTCAGTGTGCGAGTGAGTCAGTCAATTAGTGCACGAGTCAGTCAGTGATCAAGTCAATGAGTGAATGAGTTAGTGAGTGAATGAGTTAGTGAGTTTGCAAGTCAATTAGTGAGTGAGACAGTCATTGAGTCTGTAAATCAGTGAGGTAGTTAGTTAGTCAGTGAGTAAATCAGTCACTTTGTGAGTCATTGAGCGACTCAATCAGCGAGTCAGTGAGTCAGTAGGCGAGTCAGTGAGTGAGACAGCCAGTCAGTGAGTGAGTGAGTAAGTCAGTGAGTGAGTCAGTGAGTCGGTAAGTGAGTCAGTAAACGAGTCAGTGGGTGAGACAGCCAGTGAGTGAGTCAGTGAGTGAGTCAGTGAGTGAGACAGCCAGTCAGTGAGTGAGACAGCCAGTCAGTGAGTAAGTGAGTGAGTCAGTGAGTGAGTCGGTGAGTGAGTCAGTAAACGAGTCAGTGAGTGAGACAGCCAGTGAGTGAGTGAGTGAGTGAGTGACTAAGAGAGTGAGTGAGTCAGTAAACGAGTCAGTGAGTGAAACAGCCAGTCAGTGAGTGAGTGAGTGAGTAAGTCAGTGAGCGAGTCAGTGAGTGAAACAGCCAGTCAGTGAGTGAGTGAGTGAGTAAGTCAGTGAGCGAGTCAGTGAGTGAGTGAGTAAACACACACACACACACACCCACACACACTTTTATAAGCAATTTCTTCATATACCTTGAATAAACAACACACAAGTGTGTTTGTTATTAGAAGATATCTTTTCTTTTTTGATATTTTTTTATAAGGGTGTGTGTGTGTGTGTGTGTGTGTGTGTGTGTGTGTGTGTGTGTGTGTGTGTGTGTGTGTGTGTTTTCTGCCCCGGAGTGCTGGTGGGTGGGGTATAGTGTGAATTTGTTTTAGAAACAAGAAACACCCAAATTTCTCTCACCACACACACACACACACACACACACACACACACACACACACACACACACACACACACACCACATACACACACCACATACACACACACACACACTTCTCTAGGTAATTAGGTTATTAGCACGCATGGTTTTGGTGAAGACAGACATGCTGCTCTGTTTTTGCCAAGTGGCTCACTGAGGGTGCCAACGTTTGATGTTGTTATTTGTGATTATACTCTCTTTTTCTCTCTCTTTCTCTTGCTTTCTTTTTGTCTTTGGCAAAGAATGTTGAGCCTTTATGAGAGTTAGGAGGCAGTGGAGCACGACTGAGATTTTTTTGGACCATCTGCTTCAGTAACCACCACCTGAAGTTTGTTGTTCTCCTGACAGCAAACGAGTCTTCACTTCCTGCCTGTGTTAGCTTCAGCAATCTGTGTTAGCTTCAGCAATCTGTGTTAGCTTTAGCATGTCTCGTCACACTCGTTCTCAGTCAGTCTCTTCACTGCAGGCCCGGGGATATCAATCACACAGGCAGCAAGATGTGCAGGAAAGAGATCCAAAGTTTATTGACAGAGAGTGTGTGTGATGATTGAGTAAGATGAACTGATGAAGGAAAAGATGACAGGAAAAAATTGCTCTTTGAAGAAAAAAATATCTGAGGTGGAATATTACATCATTTATTGTAATTATAGTGGCTTTAAAAATAAACCATATTATATCACCCACAGAACATCTCACATCCCAGAAACACCTCCATACCATTATTCTCATTTATACTGCAGGTATTCACAGAACTGATTCTCTCTCTCTCTCTCTCTCTCTCTCTCTCTCTCTCTCTCTCTCTCTCTCTCTCTCTCTTTCTTTCTCTTTCACTCTCTCATTCTCTCTCTCTTTCTCACCCTCTATCTCACTCTCTCTCTCTCTCTCTCTCTCTCTCTCTCTCTCTCTCTCTCTCTCTCTCTCTCTTTCTCTTTCACTCTCTCATTCTCTCTCTCTTTCTCACCCTCTATCTCACTCTCTCTCTCTCTCTCTCTCTCTCTCTCTCTCTCTCTCTCTCTCTCTAATTCTGTCTTTCTTTTGCTCTATTTCTCTTCCCTCCCTTTCCCCCCCGCTCTCCTGTTGCTCTCTTTTTTCTCTTTCTTTCTCTGTCTCCTTATCTATTTCTACTTTTTCTTTCTCATACTCCCCCTTTTCTCTCTGTCTCTCTCTCTCTCTCTCTCTTAATTTCTCTCTCTTGTTTCTATTTCATTGTCTCTCTCTTTGGTCACTTTCCCCTGCCCTTCTGTTGCTCTCTTTTTGTCTCTGTCTCTCTCTACCTCTCTCCCTATCTCTCTCTCTCTTCTCTCTCTCTCTCTCTCTCTCTCTCTCTCTTGTTCTCTCTCTCTATCTCCCTCAGTGCCTGGGATTCTCGGTTGCTTTAAGGATAACGGTGATCCTCCTCCTCTCTCGAAGAGCTACCAGACGTCTCAGAAGCTCACGGTGCAGAGCTGCATCAGCCTCTGTCGAAACCAGAGGTACAAGGTGAGCAGTGCATTATGGGAAACCTGCCGTCTCTGGGTATCAGGTGTAAATCTTAAGCTGAAGCTCCAGATAATGCAGTTTATTTGATAAAGAGACCTACACCTGCTCCTTTGACACATTTCCAGGATCGTCCCTAAGAATTTGAGTGACAGTAATTATAAAATATTTTCAGCCAATCAGAAGTCTCCATTCTGGATCTCGATTTCTTCACAGAAACATCTCTGTCTGATAATCGACAGCTGTAAAGCAGATCTTTATAAAGCACTCAGACGGGTTTTTTTTAGAACGTCTCTCCAGTAGCCGAGAAACACAAAGGCATTATTATATTTGTCATGTGATGTCATCGTCCATTTTTTTTAATGTTTTTTTCCACAGCTCGCCGGAATGGAGGCGGGTTACGCGTGTTTCTGCGGCAACGAGCTCGACTATCATCTTCATGACGACGCCCCCAGTTTGGAGTGCAGTCACGGGTGCTTCGGCGACCAACAGCAGCCGTGCGGAGGAGACGGACACGTCATCGTCTTCGACAGTGAGTTTTAATCAGTCGGGTCACGTCCCATTTAATCCGGCCCGTTGTCGGGAATAATGCGTCTGATGGGTTTTGAAACGAAAATGTTTCAAGTGTACGTACAGTAGTAGACGTTAAAGACATCATCAAAGGGAAAACATTGGAAAAACATCACAGCTGCAATAGTTTAAGTCCAGAAAATTAAATTCAACATACGTTTTTGGATGTAAAGAAGTGTATTTCCAGCAAATAAAAGTTTCTCCAAAGTTAATCCAACTGGAGAGCTAAGGATGGTTCAACATGAACAGCCTAAAGATCCATAACGTTACTGAGAATGGTTCCACTCAAGAACCATGAAAATAGATTTGGGCTGTAGTACGTTATATAAATAATGGATTAGGGATACGATCACCATCAACAATTTTGCATAATTCCATTATTAAGATGCCACGGCATGAAAACCTTTTTTAACAGAGTTATTACACACACACACACACACACACACACACACACACACACACACACACACACACACACACACACACACATAGGAATCTTATACAGTGAGAATGAATGTCATTAGAAAAGCAAATAACCCAATGAACACAACTCAACACGTCTCCTTTCACTGTAGCCACAGCCCAAATACATTATTTTTAGCAAAAGCGTCGATATTTACCTCATAAAATGACCACACGGACCAGCCTTTACTCCCCACGTGCATCAATGAGCCTCGTCCCCAAAGACCCTGGCGCCAGTTCACCACGGTTCCTTCCTTGGAGCACTTTTGATAGATACTGACCACTGCATACCAGGAACATCCCACAATAGCTGCCGTTTTGGAGATGCTCTGACCCAGTCGTCGAGACTTCACATTGTCAAACTCACTCAAATTCTTATGCTTGCCAATCTTTTTCAACTTTGAGGACAAAATGTTTACTTGCCGCCTAATAAATAAGTCCACCCACTAACAGGTGCCATGATGAAGAGACAATCAGTGTTCTTCACTTCACCGGTTATTATGTGTATAATGAACGGACATTTAGTGTCATCCAGATGAGTCCCATTTGTGTCTGGTTCCTCTCAAGGTTTTTTCCTCATGAAGTCTCAGGGAGTTTTTTCTAGCATTTGTTGCCAATTGCTTGGTGGTAATGCTGCTTTCGGGACAATGTCCAATGTTAAAAGCACTCCACAAATCAAATTTAACTGAACCGAACAGAATGTTTTTCTACAGGATTTGATAATTTTGGGTAGAAAATGTAGAGACATGCTGCATTAGCTATGTTGGATTTAGAGCACATATAGAAGTAATAATCATCGGGATAATGGATGTAATATCACATTGCAGTGGTTTGGATGTGATTTACATCTGATAGATTTCCCTAAACAAACCGTCCACAAACATACACAAGGGATTCAAGGAAATGAAAGCTATTATGCACCTTTTGTTTAAGAGTTGAGAAGGTACAGGAGGCTATCGGTTCTCTGTAACGAGCCGATTTGCGTATTCAGGTCCAGTGTTCGGAGTTCGGTCTGGTTAACCAGAGACTACCAGATTTAACTACGAGTGCAGTTTAAATCTCTCCCTTCACTTATTATTGTTATTTGTAATTTAAAGTCTTGAGTCTTTTTTTCCTTATGTTGATATAATTTAGGTCATTGGGTGGATTAACAGACGGTTTCCAGTACATATGACAGTGAAAGCTTGAATCTTTAATGCCACACTTTTATATTGCTAATATCGTGGACAATTATGTGGAATAATCTAAGTGCAATATTAATAATAATTGTTACATGTGCACTAACTTTTTTCATGCTTCTACACATTTCATTTTACTTAATACATTATAAAACATTCTATAAATAAATTTAAATAATAAAAAAAAAAATATATATATATATATATATATATATATATATATATATATAAGTTTGGACACACCTTCTCATTCAAAAAGTTTTCTTTATTTTCATGACTATGAAAATTGTAGATTCACACTGAAGGCATCAAAACTATGAATTAACACGTGGAATTATATATGGAATTATATACATAACAAAAAAGTGTGAAACAACTGAAAAATGTCATATTCTAGGTTCTTCAAAGTAGCCACCTTTTGCTTTGATTACTGCTTTGCACACTCTTGGCATTCTCTTGATGAGCTTCAAAAGGTAGTCACCTGAAATGGTCTTCCAACAGTCTTGAAGGAGTTCCCCGAGAGATGCTTGGCACTTGTTGGCCCTTTTGCCTTCACTCTGCGGTCCAGCTCACCCCTAAACCATCTCGACTGGGTTCAGGTCCGGTGACTGTGGAGGCCAGGTCATCTGGTGCAGCACCCCATCACTCTCCTTCTTGGTCAAATAGCCCTTGATGCCTTCAGTGTGACTCTACAATTTTCATAGTCATGAAAATAAAGAAAACTCTTTGAATGAGAAGGTGTGTCCAAACTTTTGGTCTGTACTGTATATATATATATATATACTTTCTTATTTTATATTTTACTTACATTTTTACTTTAATCTTACTATGAGCAACTACAAAGTTTTTATGGGATCAATAAAGAACTTCTGATTCTGATACTCTTGAAAACGTATCCAGCATTCAGTGATTCAATGAGACGAAATAGCGATAAATGTCGGGTTTTCTTTATTAAAAAATGTCCCAGTGGCTACAAAAGTGTTGGAAAAGAAGAATGTCACATCATAAAAATTTGTATTTTGAAATGATCAGTCTATCTATTTATGTGCAAAGGTCAAAACATTTGCTATCTAGAACCATTATAATGAAAAACTACGGTTGCATGACCATCAGGTGTAAAAACTGGGCCACTAATAACCTTCCCAAAAGAAAATCAACATATTTAAACTGTATACTCGGCATGGTATGAAAATGGAATGTGTGTTTTCAGCCAAAGTGGGAGCTTGTGGTGGAAACTACACGGCTGAATCCGCCGTAATCTACTCGCCGGATTTTCCAGACAAATACGCACCGGGTCGCGTCTGCTACTGGACCATCCAGGTAAAAACAATAAATAATTAAAAACCTTTCAAGTTTTCAGAAATGTGATGATTTATTAGAAACGATATACAGTATACTTAGAAAGTAAAAATACGAGAAATGTAAATAGTGCTGCTATATAATTTCTTGGCTCCTCTATTCTCTCCGTTCTCATCGTTTCCAGGTCCCAGGTGCCTCAGTCATCCTCTTTAACTTCACTTTCTTCAACATCATGGACCAGGCGGATATGGTCGAGCTGCTGGACGGTTACACCAATCAGGTGGTGGCGAGGTTCGATGGGCGTAACCCACCACGGCAGATTGTTAACATGAGCACCGACTTTGTAATCCTGTATTTCTACTCGGACAGGACCAACGAGGCCCAGGGGTTCTCCATGGTCTATCAAGGTACAGATAACAGGATTAATGTTCAGATTTATAGTCTATAGTGCATTCTCTTCTTTATGGGAGATATTTATGGATTTTATTAAAGAGTTGTTTTTTTTTAAACACAATTATAATTAATTCTCCATTGTTTATCAGGGTGTTAAAAGTAAATACAAACAAGAATGAATTAATGGATGGATGAAGAAATGGTTGAATTAATCATTAGTGAGATCATTGGTGGCATGGGTTCATGTATAAAAAAAATAGACCAGCTTTTAGTTTCAAAATGATCTAATTTTATGATGATTGAATGGAGGGGTGTGAAGTTATAGTAAGGTAAAGGATGGATGGTTTTATATTAGGATCAATAGAAGCATAGAGGAAGTGATCAAGGGCCAGAGGGATGGCAGGATGAATACTTAAATGGATGGATGGATGGATGGATGGATGAATGACGTGGATAGCGATGGATAGCATGGAGTGATGGATGAATGGATTGATGGAGGGTTGGAGATGTGGATGGATGGCTTTAATTATAAATTCATTGCTTATTGTTTTCGAATTTGCAAATGTTATAAAGGATGGATGGATGGATGGGTGAATGGATGGATGGATGGATGGATGGATGGATGGATGGATGTAGGTAAGTGTTGCTGTATAAATATAAAGTCATTGTTTATTGTCTTTGAATTTGTACATTTTATAAAAGATGGATGGATTAATTGATTGACAGACAGAGGTAGGAATTGATTTATAAATATAAAGTCATTGTTTATTGTCTTTGAATTTGCAAATTATATGAAGGATAGATGATTGATAGTTGGACAGACATATGGATAGATGGATGGATGGATGGGATGGATAGATGGATGGATGGATGGATGGATGGATGGATGGATGGAGGTAAGAATTGATGTATAAATATAAAATCATTATTTATTGTCTTTTAAATGTGCATGTTTTATGAAGGATAAATGGATGGCTGTATGCATGTATGGATAGATAGATTGATAGATGGATTGATGGATGGATTATGGATGGATTATGGCATAAGGGTAAGAATTGATGTATAAACAAAAAGGTTCTCAGGTATGGATTGTAATTAAATAGTCTTGTAGCTGCTGATTTGATTTTAACAGTGGCTAGCTGAAAGGGATGGATGGATGGATGGATGGATGGATGGATGGAAGGAAGGATTCTTGGATGGATTCATGGATGGTTAATCTATAGATAATGAATAGATAGACGCATTTATCGGAGCAGAGATTTTAATACCTGATGTTCTGAACCAATTATGATTAATAGCACTGTATGAGAGGATGGATGGATTGATGGATGGATGTTTTGATTGATGAATGAATAGATAAATATATAATTAAATGGATGCATGTGTTGTTTTATGGACAGAATTTGTTTGCATATAAACTGAAACTCATACTTTGTGGTTGTGTAACTCTAGATCATGGATGAATGAATGGAGGGATGAATGAACAGACAGATGTCTATGTGGTTGGATAGATAAATAAACAGATGGAGAGACTGATAATGTATAAAGCTCTGCAAAGAGCCACATTTGCACAAGTAGGTGCAGTTAGATGCAGTATTTTTACCTCCATTCAATATTTTCATACAAAAAACAAACAACCATTGGTGCTTCACACCCGGAATATAGCTGCAGATGGATAGATGGAGGGAAGAGAAAGAGAAGGCAAGAGAGAGAAAGCGATAAATACGTAGTGAGAAGGTAAACGACAGGACAAAAAAGTTCCTCCACCAACTTGAGTGTTGTTTTGAACCTGGAGTTTCGGGGTATTAAATATTTTAATGGCACCTCGGGCATATCAGGAACTCCCTCCATCTCAGATATTGGATGAGTAGCAGTTTATCAATATTTAATATGTCTGTTGAAGTTTATCAGATTTCTGTATCTGAACCGCAAGCGCCTTAATAAACAGATCCCTCAATAAAGCAGGAACAAGCGTGCCATGATTGCATTTTCTGTTTTGAATAATAAAAGTTCACAACAATTCAAATATGAATAATTGTGGTATGTAAGAGATCCACAAACGACCAAGCAAAATGTGCTGATATCAGCCAAAATGAACAACGAAAATTAGTCTGGCTCATTTTACACTATATCTACAAAAGTATTGGGACACCAGACGTTTCCAGGGATATTTGGTTCTCAGACAGCTTCGAGCAACATGGATTTGAACCAGTAGGACGTCTGCAGTGTTCCCAGTTCTAGACTAATGGAAGTATATAAAACTACAGATGTCAGAAGTATTGGCACCGTTGATTTGAATCGATTGCTTATCAAATCAATCAACAGAAATCAACAGAATCAACAGAAAAAACAGCGAAATATGTTCCATTGCTAGATTTTATCATTATTGCTGTGGTAAAATTGTCTGCTATGGTACTTGTTGCTTTTCCATTTATTCCCTAGAAATTATAAATTAGTTCTGTGGCCTTTTTTCCAACTAGCCAATCAGAAATTTACCATGTGTAAGGAAGGAAAAAAAGCTATATATTAAACCTCTTAATATTTTTTGTTATACATTCAAAAATGATTTCGCATTAAAGCTATTGTCTGTCGAAATGTATCAAATTTACCAATATGAAATTATATATATATATATTTTTTTTTTTTATTGCACAGATTGCAACTAAATCAAGGCAGTATAGATTATATTGAAAAATGTTAGTATTAGTCCTAATAAAACTCATAAAAATCATAATTAAAGATTTGACTTTAGATCTATCTAAATATCAAACTACATTTTTAATGGTCCTGTGAAATGTAGTGAAAAAACTCGTAATTATTACTTTCTTCTATTTCAGAATTTATTCTGTGTATTTCTGAGGCTCGCTCCATGTGCATTATGGTTGGTGGTGTTTAAAACAAAGCCCATGCGTTGTGCGTCCGCTTCGACGGGCCAAACCAAACAGCCATCCTGCACTGTTACTGTTTTCTTATGATTTATTTGCCAAGCTGAAAATGGGGGTCGGAAAGAAAGAAGGAAACAAAAAAATAGCGGGAGATGTTTAGCCCCGAACGAAAAGGTCAGAGAAATAAATTGGTCCGACGCCGAGTCCGCAAACCCAGAGTGCTGTTTCACTTCGCCCCGGGTGGTGCTTCATTTAAATACCACATTTAGTCCAGTGTACATTCAAATACTGGAATGGATTGTATAAATAAGAAAAAGTGGTAAAAGAAAAAGAAGAATGGATTGTATAAATAAAAAGATGAAGAAGAATGAATTGGAAAAAGAAGAAGGAAAAAAAATGGATTGTATAAATAAGAAAAGGTAGAAGAAGAAGAAGGAGTGATTGTATAATGAAGAAGAAGAAACAGAGGATGAAGAATAGATTCTTTGAATAAGAAAAAAAAATGGATTGTATAAATAGTAAGAAGAAGAAAAAAGAATTGATTGTATAAAAAAGAAGAAGATGAGGAATAAGAAAAAGAATGGATTCTATTAATGGAAAAAGAAAAAAAGAAGAATGGATTATATAACTAATAATAATAATAAGAAGAAAAATGATTGTATAAAGAAGAAGAATGAATTGCATAAATAAAAAAATAGAAAAGAAGAAGAATGTCGTGCGATTGGTTCCTTTTCTTGCTGCATGTAATATGGGCGGTGCTTGTGTCAGTACAGAGCTCTGATTGGTTATTTTCTAGAACGTTTATATAAATATATATTCTTCGTGATCGTATGTTAAGTTTTATTACATATCTTCCGCCAGCTAATCATGAATCCCATCTCATCCATTTAGACACAGAAATGGACTGAATTGAGATTTTCCTGTATTCTGTATTTTTTTACTGCATGCTAACAAAAGCATCTCACACCAAAATGCATTTTTGTGGATGCAGAACCAGAAGAACTGAAACATTTAAATAAATAAATCATAGAAACCTTGTTAATGTGACCCTCTCCGTTCCAGCCTACAGAGGACAGAGCGGTAGGTCTGCTGAAAGCAGCGTTGACGACGATATTCAAGAGACCACCAGTACCGTAGATCCACAATTCGGCAGTGTCACTGAGAGATCAAACACCAGCAGGACCGACAAGTCCTCTCAGATCCTCTATCTGATCACATCCAGTCCCAAAAAGTCGGAAAACGAAATGCCAGGTCAGTGGCTCGGCCGGGGCCGGACCGCTGCTCACAACACCCGTATGTACACTTCTATCCACTGTTAGCATTTTACATTCACATGGGCTTTTCCACAGCTAATCGTGTTAATAATAATGTTCCATTTGCAAAAACAACAACAGGTTTTATAATTAATAACAGTTACAAACAATTTATTGCATTTTTGTTGTTTTATGAAATTAAAATTCTACTTTTAGAAATATTCTATTTTATATTTCAGCGCTCTATAGCAGACCACTCAAGATCAGTATATTATATATATATATATATATATATATATATATATATATATATATATATATATATATATATATTAGATCTGTAATCGATTAAAATATTTAATTGCGATTAATCGCATGACCGCCATGAGTCAACACGTGATTAATCACAATTTAACCTCTTTTTCTTGTAAATGTTTGAATGTGATAAGTGTGTTGTGTGTCGTTTGCAGTGTGGACCATCTACGCTCTGGCTGCTCTGCTAACACTCACCGTGATAGCGATGGTGGCGAAGCTGGTTCTGCACGTTACAGTAAAGTAAGTAGTGAACACTGAGGGGTTTTGTGTCGTCGTGTGTCTGGATTGTACACTGTGTATTAAAGCTGAATGTAGTGAGGAGAGGAGTGAAGAGAGAATGAGGAGATGAGTGAGGAGGGGCATGAGGAGAGGAGTGAGGAGAGAAGTGAAGAGAGAATGAGGAGATGAGTGAGGAGGGGCATGAGGAGATGAGTGAGGAGGAGTATTAGGAGAGAATGAGGAGATGAGTAAGGAGGGAATGAGGAGAGGAGTGAGGAGGAGTATTAGGAGAGAATGAGGAGATGAGTAAGGAGAGAATGAGGAGAGGAGTGAGGAGGAGTATGAGGAGAGAATAAGGAGAGGAGTGTAGAGAGAATATGGAGAGGAGAGAAGAGAGAATGAGGAGATGAGTGAGGAGAGAAGTGAAGAGAGAATGAGATGAGAAACGAGAGAATGAGGAGAGGTGTGAGGAGAGAGGTGGAGAGAGAATGAGAAAAGGAAAAAGGAGAGGAGTGAGGAAAGAAATAAGGAGAGGAGTGAAGATGAGAATGAGGAGAGGAGTGAAAAGAGAAGTTTCACTCAGACTTACTGGACATCTTAATGAGCAATTCTGTACTTTGTTTTTCTTTCTTTCTTTCTCTCCCTTTCCCTCTTGCTCTCTCTCTCTCTCCCTCCCTCACTTTCAGGTCTCCCACCATTCCCTCGGCGATGAGTGGTTCAGACTCGTGTTCTCAGAGCACCACCTCAGAGCCGTGGATCATCTTCTACAGACCCTCCACCATTTCGCTCTTTAAAAAGAAGCTTAAAAACCATCATGGTGACCTCAGCCCTCTGGTTGGCAACTAACTGTAAACACACACATTCACACATTCACACACAAACACACATACACACTCACACGCACACACACACACACACACACACACACACACACACACACACACACACACACACACACAACCTCTACTGGACAGCAGGTAGCAAACACAGTGGAGCACCTGATGAGGAACTGGACGTGAAGTGACAGCCAATCAGATGGTGCCATGTGGAGTGAAGGGGCGTGGCTAATACAGGACCACGACAATGTATCGCTGGAGGAATTGTGGGAAAAAACACTGTTTCTCGCAGGAGTTTTTTTTTTGAGAGAATAGAGAGACGATGATGATTCCAGATAAGGATAGCTGGTTCAAAAGGAAGACAGAAAGGCAGAACGTTCTGTCACGTGTACGTCTCACGTAACCGACTCGACGCCAACGCAGACAATCAGCCTTTTCGAGCTCACACCAAAACCAGATTCTGTTTCAGGCCCCATGTTCACCTCAGACTTCATGTAGGTCATGTCTGGTGTGGAACAGGAGTACACTTTCTCCAGCCCCATCTTTCCTGCCGCAGCAAACAAAAGAGAGAACGAGTCGCTCTGTGTGTGTGTGTGTGTGTGTGTGTGTGTGTGTGTGTGTGTGTGTGTGTGTGTGTGTGTGTGTGTGTGTATATATATGTGTGTAAATCTGCCATCGCTACAGCTCGGGCCTTGTTCCAAACAAACTGGCATTTCACGTTCCTTCTGGACCTTCTGTAAACAGCTTTTCAGTATTTCTGTGTGTGTGTGTGTGTGTGTGTGTGCGCACGTCTGGTGTCTGTAAGTGCCTTAAGGCTTGGAAAACTGTTTGTGTGTACATTTTTGTTCGTTCTTTCTCTTCCCACAGAGCTGTCTTTAAACGAGATGAAAGATACACAAGTTTCCCATTACGGCGAACGCAGTCGATCAGCCAAGACGTGTTTGTTTCCTGAAGATTGCTTTTTGTGTGTGTGTGTGTGTGTGTGTGTGTGTGTGTGTGTGTTGGGGGGGGGGGGGGGGGGGGGGTGTCTGCTACGAGGCTAATACGGGTTTAGCAACGTAGGTTTGTTTATGTGGATTTTTGTGGGATATGTGTATAAAAAAAACAAAACAAACAAAAAAACGAATGGATGTGTCAAAAAGAACAGATGTTTCTGGCACTCAGCGGGTTTGGTTAGCCGGGTTGATCTCGCTAGTTTTCGGCTTTTCTGAGGTAAAAGTTGTTATCCCTGACATTTCATTGTCATTTTTACTGCCATTACACGTTTACGTTACCCAATAGCTGTATGCTAGATGGAGAAACCATTAGCCTTTGTTGCTAACTAGCTTCTACGATTGGTTGGATGTATTTTACAACACTATAGTATCAGGACACCTGACTTTTCCAGCCATTTTACCCTAACTGTTAGCATGAAATTTTCCCTTCAATTAAACCAAACCCTGTTCCAGTATAACAGTGCAGCTGTGCACAAAACCAGCTCCATGAATATACATGGGTTGGAGTGAAAGATCTCCTGCTATAGAGCTCTGACCTCAATCTTACTGAACAGTAAATTCCTACATTAGTTTCTGACTTTACTAAAACCGTTGTGCCTGAAAGAATCTCCACAAATCTCCTAAAATCTTCACAACAATTGTAACAGCAAATGCGGACTAAATGTGGAGTAGGATGTTCAAAAAAGAGCCAGTTTTATGATTGGGTGTCCATAAACCTTTGGCCGTATAGCATACTTAAACTGATAAGTTAATCAAATATTTGTGACAGAGTTCAAACACATCTGAGGTAAATGTTTATAGTACAGGAGAAAGCTCTGGTAAAAACGGAACTCTTAGCTGTATGCTAACTGGAGTATGAATGATTATAACTAGCTTTGGAAACCGAAATAAGTGAAAACAGTAAACACGTCTTGGCTAATCGACTATGCTCACGATCAACAATAATCATTTTGTTCTTTTTCTCAGCTTCGTTGCTTCACCGTCTCACGCTAATAGCCTGCACGTGGGAGCGAGGAAAAGTGGTGCATTCTCGTGAAAACAATCCTTTCTTTCTCCTCCTCCTCCTCTTCATCCTCCTCCTTCCTCTGGTCCCTGGCTCTGCGACGTCACATCGACTTTATTAGAATCGGAGCTGTTGTTCTTGCGTTAACTACAGTGCTGCCACCCGGAGTGTCGGGGGTCAGGACACCAAATTCTGTCTAGTCACGTTAAACATTGTGAACGTGCCAAAGCGCTTACTACTGTACCAAACGAAGCCAAAATGTGGTTTCTGCTTTTGTGAGTCGAGTGAACTGACATTTTATATGCGCAATGACGTTGTGTTGAACGCTTTTCCAGTTATTTATTTTTCTGTAAAACGAGATGCTAAGCTGGTAGTCTTATTCTTAGCTGTTATGAAAAGGCCACACATTTTCACTACACCATTTAAAATTGACTTATTTTATCTTAATGCGCTTATATGCTAACTATTTGCCCAGCAACAGTGTTCTTACAACTTGTATGCAGAACATACACTATACAGACAAAAGTATTGGGACACCTGACTTTTCCTGCGTATATGCCGTACAATACGTTGGAACAGAGGATGTACAGCAGTCGACAGAGTTCAGTTGTCTCTGGGTTAAAGCGCGTATTTATTTTTTTGTGTTATTGGTGTTTCAAAGCCCAATTTTAGCTCTTGTCTCTCTCCTTTTTTATCATCGCCGCCAGACAATGAAACAGCACGTCCTGCTCCACCCTCCACTCGCGAACTAGCACTTGTCTACGCGCACACTGCCACAAACATATACTGTAAAGTTTATACTTTACGGTAGCGTAAATTGCTTTGTTTTGCTAAAAAATTTAAATATACTGTACTACCCAATACTGGTCATTCTTTAAGACTCCTGGGTAGGCTAGGCCATGTCTCGACTTATTATTTTCATGTTACGATGATGTCATTGTAATGCATCCCCATTTTATATATATATATATATATATATATATATATATATATATATATATATATATATATATATATATATATATATATATACATATATATATATATATATATATATATATATATATATATATATATGTATAATATATATATATATATATATATATATATATATATATATATATATATATATATATATATACATATTGCAAAGTTTGTGGAACATTTCAGGCACTTATTTGAATCTTCTTCAGCTGCTTTTGTTAGGGGTCGCCACAGCGGATCATTCATCTCCATACCCCCTGTCCTCTACATCTGCCTCTTTCGAACCAACTACCTGCATGTCTTCCTTCACCACATCTATAATTTGAATAAAACTGCAAAAAAAAAAATCTTAACATCAAATTGTACTGTAAAGGCATTTTCATGATGTTATCATCTCAACATAATAATCTCAGCTGTTTTGACCAATTCCATGCCTTTTTTTTTATTTTTTTATTTTTTTTACTTCTTCATAATGCAGCACTTCCTACTGAATTTTCTTAGCGCTCTCACGGCTATACCTCTCCAACCGACCCTGTCCGATCTCGGCTCGGCGTGTGAACATTCCGGTTATTTCTACCAACATTGCATTTTGTTTGTTTGTTTGTTGTTTTTTTTTCTATGCTTTTATTTAATATGAAATTGCCTTTTAATTGTACTGTAATTTCTTTTGATCTTTTTTTTTATTATTTGTTAAAGAGAGTATGGTGTGTGCTGATGTAACACTTTCAGGTCACTATTACCTGCACTGTGGGGACTTTGTGGAAAGTTGGACTCTACCAAACTCGACATTAGGGTTTGTTGTGTAGCTAACATTAACCGCGTGCTTGAAAAACTTCACATGCCAAAATGTAAAATCGTTTCTTATTAATAATCAGCACACGCCTACACGTGACCATTTTGATTTATGTGGCACTTATTTTACACGTTTTTTTTGTATTTTGTTTTGTGTTTGCTTCAAAGCTTCGACTCTGTGGGATTTTTCTTTTCTGTGGTTACTTACACCAGCTTTGTATCTGTGGCTATCTGAGTACTTGTTTTTTTTTTTTTTTTTTTATCTCAAACTTTACATTCTTTGCAGTTTTGTTTGTTCCAGTCTTTCTAAAGATACAACCCAAGTCATGTGACCGTTCCGTTTAAGTGTGGAAGAAGAAAGCGTAACAGACCAGACCATTATAGTGAATCGGGGGATGAAAAAGGGCCTTGTGTGTGTGTGTGTGTGTGTGTGTGTGTGTGTGTGTGTGTGTGTGTGTGTGTGACCTCAGACTTCCAGTAAAGGACTCGCTTTTCTCTTGTCTTCTCTTCCTGCTCAGATCTCAGATCCCCCAGACGAGCGAATGCCGCGGTCCCGCCTGTCATAATTACCGCATGAATAAATCCGAGTCATGGAGAAACTCATGCATACAAAAGCTCAGAAAGAAAGAGAGAGAGAGCGAGAGAATGAGAGAGAGAGAGAAAAGAACGACATGAACCAAAAAACCAATAGTGACAGCTCCTATTCATCAAGGTCACATTAATGGCAGACGATAACGTCCTGCACGTCCCCCTAAACCCCCCCAACCAACCCATACACACACACACACACACACACACACACACACACACACACACACAGGCACAATCACAGCACAGCACAGCACCACACAGCCACGCAGCAGATCCACAACTTTCAGGGACGTTTGGGAAAGAAAAAAGAAAAAAAACCAAAAAAAAAAAAAACAATGTCATTGTGGTTGAATTGTAAATAGTGAGATTTTTAATTTATACAGTAAGTTATTTTGGACTTCAGAATTGGACATAATCTATCTTTTGTATAAGTAAAGTACGTTTCTAGTTTTTATTTAATGTGTTCAGACTGCCAAATAAATATGCATGTTTCTTACAAGTGCCTGTCGTTTCTGGTTTGTCCTCTGTGTTGCCAATTTATTCATAAAAATGGAAAGAGGAATTTAAAATGCATAGGATGCCGTGTCCTTTGGGGGGAAGGGGGGAGGGGGATAGTTTTATCGTTCAGGTGGGAATATGAACTTTTTATTTATTTATTTAGGAGTTACATTGAATTAAGGTTTATTTGTTGTATTTTGTCCACAGAAAGGTCCATGTAATCGACCTTTACTTTATTCTAGTATTATTATATGCTGCATGGACAAAAGTTTGTGGACACCTGAGCATAAGGTTGGTCTGAACATCCCATTCCACATTTACTCATCTATTCATACCGAATGTAGTTCCCGTTTGCTCTTATAATAAGCTCCACTCTTCTGGGAAGATGTGCTATTAAACTTTATGGAGATTCATTCAGCCACAAGGGTGTTAGTTCAGTTATTTACTGATGTAGGTGAGGAGGCCTGGGGTGCAGTCAGCATTTACATTCATTCATGTTTAATAGAGTTCAGGTCACAGTTCGAGAAAGAATCACATATGGCTGAAAAAATCATGTGTCCCAAATACTTTTTTCATGTAGTCTGTTTTATGGTTCAAAAGAGGTGAGCAACGAGGAAAGGTGAAGTTTTTCTATTTTATTGTCCATCATTGCCACACTAAATTGGTGGAGTTAAAATCACTCTATTCATTCTGCAGAAATCCATCACCATAGACAGGATGTTAAATAGGTGTCCCTAGTTTTAAAATGATTTATTTCCAATTCAGTTCTTATTAAATACCAAACAAATGACTTTAAGCCCAATCTCTAAGTAATGAGCTGTTAATGTCCATTAGCTAAATGAGTTCAGGAGGCTCAATGGCTTTCTAGACATTTCAATTGTCATCATTATTTTATAGAAATCTCAGGTAAATAATAAATATTGATTATGTTTGATGTTAATAACTTTGGCAGCTGAAGAAGAATTGTAATACATTAATAATACACCAGTTCATGTAATAGGAAATGTTTTGTCTTGTCATGTTTATACACCACAATGTCACTCAAGGTTGTCAGTGTAAAAGAGTTACATTATGGTCTAGCTAGCTAAACTATTATACTAGGTCCATTTATAGCTAGGGGGTCTATACTTCCTTGTTGCCTAGCAACAGCATTTTTACAATTTAACGCATGCCGTGCAATCGTCTTCCCATGTCGAAAGGACAAACGTGCCATGAGATACTATTCAGAGTGTTTTTGTGTGTGTGTGTGTGTGTGTGTGTGTGTGTGTGTGTGTGTGTGTGTGTGTGTGTGTGTATTCATATTCATCAGTTCATGGAGCTGTGCTCTGTTCACACACCTACCTCACATTGTGGGGACAAAAGTCATGCCTACTAAAAGCAAATGCAAAAGCATACTGGGGACACGGTAATTAGGACTCTGTGTGTGTCTGTGTGTGTGTGTGTGTGTGTGTGTGAGAGAGAGAGAGAAAGAGAGAGAGAGAGAGAGAGAGAGAGATGATGGATAATATGCATGAATGCACTTTTATTGATACTATAGTCTCATGCTTATGTATAAGACAGTTCAAGGCCACACCTCTTTACTGGTACACCTGCAGTATGCAGAATGTTGCGAGGCCACGCCTCTTTTACTCCTACTTATACACATAGACGCCACGTCGATTTTAAGAGGGCTGACAGGTACAGAAGACACATCTACTTAATTAGAACAACCATACAGCTGCCACACCTCCTTCACTTTACAGGATAATTGCAAAACCGCACCCCCTTTACTGGGACTGACTGGCATATAGGCCACACCCCCTTAACCAAGACTGACAGGTACAAATGCCTTCTCTGTGCAGGACAGATGCAAGGCCATTCCTACTTTGCTGGTACTTTTAAGCATAGAGGCCACACCTCCTTTTATTGTATTGACAGGTACAGAGGACTGTACAATAAATGCCACACCTCCTTCACTCTCCAGGACAGATGCAAGACCACGCCTACACTACTGGTATGCACACACACATATAGGCCACACCCCCTTCACTAGGACTGACAGGTTCATAGGACATACCTCCTTTTCTGTAGACAACAGATGCTAGTCCATGCCTAATTACCTGGTACTTACAGTCATATATGCCACACCCATATTACTAGGATTGACAGGTAGAGGACACACCTCCTTCATACATGACATATGTATGTCCCCGTCCACTTTCCTCTTACTTACAGACACATAGGCCATGTTCCTTTTACTAAAACTGACAGGTACAAATGTCACGCCTCCTTCACTGTCCAGGACAGATGCAAGGGCATGCTTTCTTTACTGGTACTTATAGTTAAATAGGCCACACCCCTTCACCATGACTGACAGGTACAGAGGACATGCCTTAATCTTTGTACCAGACAGATGCAAGTCTATGCCTAATTACCTGGTACTTACAGTCAAATATGACATACCCCAATTCTCTAAAGCAGACCTATTTCTTACATGACAAAAACATAGCCCCGCCCACTTTCCTGGTACTTATACAGGACCATAACTCCTTTATTGGCACTTGGACATATAGGCCACACCTCTTTCCTAGTTACTGACAGATATATAGGCCACTCCTTTTTCAGTGGGTTTAAATATGTTTTTATACTCCCACTATAAAATACTTGATCACCACAAGTTTAGCAATATGGGGTATGTGTGTGTGTGTGTGTGTGTGTGTGTGTGTGTGTGTGTGTGTGTGTGTGTGGGCAGAAAGTGATTTGTTTCTGAAAGTGAACTCGTGTTTTCCTGAATGCTTGTGAAATGACTCGCAGTCACAGTCCAAACAAAGAGTGTATTGATGTGTCACGTGTGTAAGACATTTTTCAGCATGTAGCTGATCCAGTCTATCAACTCATCAGCACATATGCATACACTCGCACACAAACACACCTACAGACACACACATACACAACACTAAACACAAAAAAAATTAACACAACATGAAACACATTCTTTAAGTCACATTTTCCTTATTTATACATACAGAATTCTGCATACTTTTAATAGGAACACCAGTGCACCTGCTCATTTCAAGTGCAATGATCCAATCAGCCAATCAGCTTGCAGCAGGACAACACATGAAATCATACAGTTACAGGTCATGATCACATCTCTTCATCATGGCACCTGTTAGTGTGGTGGATTTATTTATTAGGCAGCAAGTGAACATTTTGTCCTCAAAGTTGATGTTAGAACCAGGAAAAATGGGCAAATGAGTTTGACGAGTTGTGACGTCTAGACGACTGGGTCAGAACATCTCCAAAACTGCAGCTCTTGTGAGATGTTCCTGGTCTGCAGTTGCCAGTATCTATCAAAAGTGCTCCAAGAAAGAAACAGTGGTGAACCCGCGACAGGGAATGTGGGCGGCCGAGGCTCATTGATGCACGTGGAGAGCGAAGGTTGGTCCGTGTGGTCCGTTTCAACAGACGAGTTTCTGTAGCTCAAACTGCTGAAGAAGTTCATGGTGTTAATGTTTGATGGGTCACGACTGTAAAGCAGCAAAAGGGGGACCAACACAATATTAGGCAGGTGGTTATAATGTTATGCCTGATCGCTGTGTATCTGTATCATATACTTCATTTATCTCAATCTCTAATATCACAATTTCTTCATTGGATCAGTCTGTCAGTCGAAATAAAACACGTCTATAAAACAATCTAAAAATAGTAATAAATGACAGAAGATTAGGATTCAAGATTCAAGATTTTACTTGTCACAAACATTGTTATACAGTCAACCCTTGAAAGTTCACGGGTTCTCATTTGGAACCTAACTAATATGGAAACTAATTTGGAAACGAATCATCAGGAACGTTAGGATTAACATTTTAAACTGTGTTTTCACTAACAAACATTTTTTAAAACACATTATTAGTATTAGTATTAAAGTGACATAATGTCTAGATGAATTCACTAAGGTACCACAGGGGCTGAGGGGCTGCGCTTTTGAGGGGCTTCAAATTCTTGAATTTTCAGAACTCCCACTGTATACAGTCGGGCAAGTTTGCTGGCCAGTCAAGCACATGGATACGATACCAGGTATTAGTACTTTTGGCAGTGTGGGCAGGTGCCAAATCCTGCTGGAAAATCAAATCAGCATCTCCATAAAGCTGGTCAGCAGAGGGAAGCATGAAGTTCTCTAAAACTTCCTGGTAGACGGCTGTGCTGACCTTGGACTTGACAAAACACAGTGGACCAAAACCAGCAGATGACACGACTCCCCAAACCACCACTGACTCTGCAAACTTTACACTGGACCTCAAGCAGCTTGGATTTTGTTCCTCTCCTCTCTTTCTCCAGACTCTGGGACCTTGTTTTACAAATGAAATGCACATTTTCTTTCATCTGAAAAGACGCCTTTGGCCCACTGAGCAACAGTCCAGTCCTTGTTGTCCTTTGCCCAGGTAAGACACCTCTGATGTCTCTGGTATAGGAGTGGTTTGACACAAGGAATGTGTCAGTTGTAGCTCATGGAGACATCTGTGTGTGGAGGCTCTTGAAGCACTGACTCCAGCTGCAGTCCACTCTTTGTGAATCTTGTGATCTTGGATTTAATGAGCTGAACAGAGTGTGACACTACGAGTCTCCAATAAAGGAACTTCACAATTTTAAATTTTTTTTAATATACTGAATTTTGGGTTTTCATCAGCTGTTAGCCATAATGATCAAAATAAACACTTGAAATATATCAGTGTGTGTGATGAATCTACACTGGCGATCAAAATTAAAGAACAATTTATAAACAATTGAACAATTCTGAAATAATGTCATCTTCAGTTGAAGGAGTTTTGTCCTGTCTATACCATGCTACCAGAACACCTTTTCCACAAATTAACTAAGGCATTTAAAAAAAAACATTATTTTGCAGAAAACACACTGATTAAAATTAGAGAACACTTTCAGATACCTCCCAGTTATTGGTGTTAATCTGGCACCTGGTGCTAATTTCCTTGATTATCTGTCAACCCCTATTTAACTGGCAGCCTAACTTCCAGTTTCACTGACTCTGTAAGATGGTGGGCCGTTCTAAAGTGACTGAAAGCCTCCGGCAGCAGGTTGTCCAGATGAAGGCCAAAGGTATGACCCTATCAGCCATAGCAAGACAAGTTGGTCGTTCCAAATCTGATTTCAAGAATATTGAATCTTTACAACATCACAAACTCATTCAAGTCCGCCAAGAAGGCTGGTCGTCCACGGAAGACAAATAAAAGAGAGGACAGGATCCTGCGGAGGATCTCAAAAGGCAAACGTTTCCACACTGCAGCTGGAATTGCTCACCAGTTCAGCGCTGAACAGGGTAAGGATCTGTCTCATCATACAGTGTCTCGAGGTTTAAGAGCATTTGGACTGAAAGCCCACTCTGCAGTGACCAAACCTTTCATTAGCAGAAAGAAGGCTAGACTAAGCTTTGCTGAGGAGCATGTTGTGTGGACAGAGGAGAACTGGTCCAAAGTTCACTTTAGTGATGAAAGCAAGTTTAATTTATTTGGGTCCGATGGGAAACATTATGTTCGGCGACAAACTGGAGAAAGACTGAACCCAAAGTGTGTAAAGAAGTCAGTGAAAAGTGGAGGAGGAAGTGTCATGGTTTGGGGCATGTTTTCTGCAGCAGGAGTTGGGCCTCTTATAACAGCTACATGGCAGAGTGAATGCAAATGTTTATCAGAACCTTCTTCAACAACATATGGTTCCTTCCCTGCGTTTATCACCCAATCAGCCCGCAGTGTTCATGCAGGACAACGCTCCATGTCACACAGCAAAACGGGTAAAGCATTTCCTTGAAACTGAAGTAAGACATGGCCTGCCCAGAGTCCTGATCTCAACCCAATAGAGAACCTCTGGAAAATCCTTGGCGACAAAGTTATGGCCAAGAAACCCACTACAGTCACCGAACTGTGGAGGAGACTGGAAGAAGAGTGGACCAAAATGACACCAGAGCAGTGTGAGAGACTAGTGCTGTCCTGTGGCCACAGATGTGCTGAAGTCATTCAGAGAAGAGGCCTGTACACTTCCTACTAACTGCTGACTGTTGTAACCTTCAGAAAATTTTGTTGTAATCTTTTTCCATTTCTTTTTCTACAGTCATTGTTTTTCTCTAATTTTAATCAGTGTGTTTTCTGCAAAATAATGGGTTTTTTTTTGTTTTTTTTTGTGGAAAAGGTGTTCTGGTAGCATGGTATAGACAGGACAAAAACTCCTTCAAATGTTGAGCAGTGAAGATGACATTATTTCAGAATTGTTCAATTGTTCAATAAATTGTTCTCTAATTTTGATCGCCAGTGTAAACAATATACCAGTTTCACTTTTTGAATTGAATTACAGAAATAAATAAACGTTTCAATGATGCTTCATTGATTGAGATGCACCTGCATATATGCATTACATAAAGATCAAGTGGTAGTTAAAAATAGTGCAAAATCGTCAAATTGTATGGAATGTAATGAAGTGTGACGATAACAAAACCGAAAACAGTAACAGTAGCAAAATAAGCTGCTGTGTGCAAATGCAGAATGACACGAGTACTGAGTACACAAGATTCAGTACTGCTGACATTTTTTTGCCGTCTGCATTTGGACAATAAAGATGGAAGTTTTATGATTGATTCCTCTTCCGAAGAGCTGGTTGGCCTAATAATTATGCGTACTGTAGCGCCCCCTATGGATTGGTGCCTTTTCAGGGACTAATGAAGAACCTTTGCAGGATAGATAGATAGATAGATAGATAGATAGATAGACAGACAGACAGACAGACAGACAGACAGACAGACAGACAGACAGACAGACAGATAGATAGATAGATAGATAGATAGATAGATAGATAGATAGATAGATAGATAGATTTACAAGGCATTCTGTACTTTTATAAAAAAAAAAAGAAGACAACACTGTAAAATTCAGAATGATCTCACTCTAAGGTAAAACTCTTTTTTTATTTATTCTTTATTCTTTATTTATTATAATTTCTTTACAATCGTTTTCATGAAAAAGTTTTAATTTGACCCACTTTTACACCATTCATTCATTCCAACACATCTACATCTCATTCCTCTATATATGTGTTTCTCCTGTTCCACTCAGTCTGCAGTCTCTGTCTTTTCTCTCTCGTTTCAGATCCCACACTGCAGAAAGCCCTGAAAAGCCAGCGAGACCTTCACACTCATGAACCTCCAGTGTTAATATAGTGAAGAACATGAGATAAAGAGAGCCCCCTCGGTGCGAGACGACCGAGTCAAGGAGGTCCCATCGTCTCGTCTTACAGCCTGACAAAGACTTCAGCTGGAGCAGATTCGGTCTGAAAGGACTTTAAACCCGAGGGAAGGGTGTTGTTTCACACTCTGTGATTCTCTTCTCTTCTGGAGGATCAGGTCTCATCAGGACCACAAACGCTGCCATTCAGATGAAACCGAAACTGGACCTGAGTGCAGAGTTCGGTTCCCTCATTAAAGCTTTTTGAACACAAGCTGAGAGTGACAGAAGGGTGAGAACTGAACTCTGAGCATGTCAGTGGTTTTACTTCTGATTAAATTCAACCATTTTAAAAAATGAGACACTGACCACAAACATATATAACCAGATGAAACACTTTGCATGCCTAAAGTCCTTTAAGTTTCTTATTCTTTCTTTTTTTTTTTTTTTTACAGAAGGCTAATGGGGATAAAAAGTAAAGGAAGCTCATAGCCTCTGGTCTGGCACTGTGTGTGCATCCTTTGGGTTTAGTTTCCAGCTCCAGTGCAAGTGGACTGACTGATAATTTAACAGCTCTGAGCTCGGACTAGACACTGTTTTACCCTTTAAAGAATTCAGTTTTTCTCAGTCGCTTTGGAGCATTTCTCATATTATCATCCTTAATATTTACAGACCAGTAAGTGCATTTCTCAAAACCATGCTTTTCTTAAAAACCTTTGTTCATCTGTCAAAAATAAGCCTTTGCCCAAGGAACATCTCATTCCCATCAGAATGACGAGTCCTATTGTCATTGCTCACAAACAAGATCGTCAGTACGACGGCGCACAGGTTCTGTTTTTCCTGATGTAAACTACCGTTTGGATTTACATTTATATTTATATAAACTGCACATGAACATTTCCCATAATGCACTGTTTTCTACAGTATAGTACTGTTTTAAGGAAAGATATGTCCTTGCCCTATCTATCTATCTATCTATCTATCTATCTATCTATCTATCTATCTATCTATCTATCTATCTATCTATCTGTCTGTCTGTCTGTCTGTCTGTCTGTCTGTCTGTCTGTCTGTCTGTCTGTCTGTCTATCTATCTATCTATCTATCTATCTATCTATCTACATTTTCCATTTTGTACTTTCAGTGTACATGACAAGCTTGAAAACAATACATATTTGCCTAAACAATGCCTAAATACCCAATTCTTGAAGATCTGTTTTAAGTTCTTGATGATCAGGTTTTGTGTGCCTCTCATTTCCGGGTCCATTATAAATGTATCAGTCCGAGCTAATGACTGTGTGTGGTCTAACCCTAGACCTGGACGTAATGCCTGACTGACTGCTGTACTTTAGGTCGCATGCTGAATTTATCCAGTCATGGTTGATCATGGGTTTAAGAGTCATGTACAGTGTGAAGCATCAGATTATCAACATCCTGAATTAATGGTTCACTCCAGCATGGGGTTACACAAAGTCACCCAGGATTCTACTGTCCCTCTGTTTAGAATGAAGGTAAAAAAAAGTAGTTGATGGTGCATGATGGACTGATGATGGAGGGTTGCCAAATGCTTTGATGATTATTTAAACAATCATGTTAATCAAATACTTGGAAAGAGAGAGAGAGAGAGAGAGAGAGAGAGAGAGAGAGAGAGAGAGAGAGAGAGAGAGAGAGAGATGTAATTCCACAATGAAGGTGTAGCATTCTGTAACATGAATACATGAGCTTTTGGATTCACAGGTTATCTGGGGATACTTTTATACTTTTGTAGAGAGTTACATTTAGACATAACGTTTTTTATTGTATGATTTCTCTATCAGTATCAGCATCTCCTAGACCACACTGTATTCATTACACAGTACAGCATTTGGAGTGGTTTATTCTGTAGTCTATACACTGTGTATTCATGTAATTTCATAATGCAGTGCAACAGATTGATCTCCAAACAGCACATACTGGAGAATATCATGAGGGGTCATATTTGATACAGACATGACCGGAATATATAATAACTATTTTATAAATTATATGCTATGTTGTGTTTGTATCCTGTAGTGTTTGTCTAGAGTCAATATTACATTTCAACTTTTCAGGCACTGTAATGTCTAGTTTATTGCCTGATTTACAAATGACGTCTTAAATTATTTTTAAGGAAAATGCACAAAAAAAAAAAAAAGCCTGCACATTTAGGTTTCGGAAGAATTGAACTGAACTGAATATTCATGAGTTAATTGTTTTTTTTAACTATTCATCTATTAATGTGTTGACATTTTATTGTTTTTTTATTTTAATAGGTGTCAGTGATTGTATATATAGAATTCAACCCAGCCATTAGGGAGGCACAAGCCAGTGCATTCTTAGTGCCGGTCCCAAGCCCGGGTAAATGGGGAGGGTTGCGTTAGGAAGGGCATCCAGCGTAAAACATGTGCCAAATCAAATATGCGGATCACAAATGAGAATTTCATACCGGATCGGTCGAGGCCCGGGTTAACAACGACCGCCACAGGTATCGTTAGCCGACAGGGTACCGGTGGAAATTGGCTACTGTTGGCCGAAGGAGGAAAAGGAGAGGAGGAAGACGTCTACAGAGACGGCAGGGAAAGGAGCAGTGTAGGAGAGTGGAGGTTAGGGTTGGTACTTAAATGTTGGTACTATGACGGGTAAAGGGAGAGAGGTAGCTGATATGATGGAGAGGAGAAAGGTAGATATGCTGTGTGTTCAGGAGACCAAGTGGAAAGGGAGTAAGGCCAGGAACATTGGAGGTGGATTTAAACTGTTTTATCATGGTGTGGATGGAAAGAGAAATGGTGTAGGGGTGATTCTGAAGGAAGAGTACAGTAAGAGTGTAGTGGAGGTGAAGAGAGTTTCTGATAGGGTGATGATCGTGAAGGTGGAAGTTGAAGGGATGATGATAAATGTCATCAGTGCCTATGCTCCACAAGTTGGCTGTGAGATGGAGGAGAAGGAAAGATTCTGGAGTGAATTAGATGAAGTGGTAGATGGTGTACCTAGGAAAGAACGGTTGGTGATTGGGCGGACTTTAATGGGCATGTAGGTGAAGGGAACAGAGGTGACGAGGAGGTGATGGGTAGGTATGGTTTTTAAGGAGAGGAATGTGGAAGGGCAGATGGTGGTAGATTTTGCTAAAAGGATGGAAATGGCAGTGGTGAACACTTATTTTAAGAAGAAGGAGGATCATAAGGTGACTTATAAGAGTGGAGAAAGGTGCACACAGGTGGACTATGTGCTATGCAGGAGATGCAACCTGAAGGAGATTGGCGACTGTAAGGTGTTGGCAGGGGACAGTGTAGCTAGACAGCATAGGATGGTGGTCTGTAGGATGGTTTTGGAGGCGAAGAAGAAGAGGAGGAGAGTGAGGACTGAAAGAAGAATAAGATGGTGGAAACTGAAGGAGGAAGAGTGTAGTGTGAGGTTCAGGGAAGAGGTCAGAGAGAGGCTCAGTGGTGTTAAGGAGGTGTTGGATGATTGGGCAACTACTGCAGGAGTGATGAGGGAGGCAGCTAGAAAAGTACTTGGTGTGACATCTGGAAATAGAAAGGAAGACAAGGAGACGTGGTGGTGGAATGAGGAAGTGCAGGAGAGCATAAGGAGAAAGAGGTTGGCAAAACAGAAGTGGGATAGACAGAGTGATGAGAAAAGTAGGCAGGAGTACAAGGAGATGCGGCAGCAGGTTAAGAGGGATGTGGCGAATGCCAAGGAAAAGGCATATGAGGAGCTGTATGAGAGGTTGGACACTAAGGAAGGAGAAAAGGATTTGTACCGATTGGCCAGGCAGAGGGACCGAGCTGGAAAGGATGTACTGCAAGTTAGAGCAGTAAAGGATGGAGAGGGAAATGTGTTGACTAGTGAGGAGAGTGTGTTGAGAAGGTGGAGGGAGTATTTTGAGCAGCTGATGAATGAGGAAAATCAGAGAGAGAGAAGGTTGGATGATGTGGAGTTGGTGAAGCAGGATGTAGATAGGATTAGTAAGGAGGAAGTGAGAGCAGCGATTAAGAGGATGAAGAGTGGAAAGTCGGTTGGACCAGATGACATACCGGTAGAAGCGTGGAGATGTTTAGGAGAGATGGCAGTGGAGTTTTGACCAGATTGTTTAACAGGATTTTGGAAGGTGAGAAGATGCCTGAGGAATGGAGAAGAAGTGTGCTGGTACCAATCTTTAAGCATAAAGGAGATGTGCAGACCTGCAGTAACTACAGGGGTATTAAGTTGATCAGTCACACCATGAAGTTATGGGAAAGAGTAGTGGAAGCCAGGCTGAGAGAAGAGGTGACCATCTGTGAGCAACAGTATGGTTTCATGCCGAGGAAGAGCACCACAGATGCCTTATTTGCTTTGAGAATGTTGATAGAGAAGTATAGAGAAGGACAGAAGGAATTGCATTGTGTATTTGTGGATTTAGAGAAGGCGTACGACAGGGTGCCAAGAGAGGAGTTGTGGTATTGTATGAGGAAGTCAGGTGTGTCAGAGAAGTATGTGAGGGTGGTGCAGGACATGTATGAGGACAGTGTGACGGCAGTGAAGTGTGCAGTAGGTACGACAGACTGGTTTAGAGTGAAGGTTGGACTGCATCAAGGATCGGCCCTGAGCCCTTTCCTGTTTGCAGTGGTGATGGACAGGTTGACGGACGAGGTCAGACAGGAGTCTCCCTGGACTATGATGTTTGCGGATGATATTGTGATTTGTTGTGAGAGTAGAGAGCAGGTTGAGAAGAGCCTGGAGAGGTGGAGATATGCGCTGGAGAGAAGGGGAATGAAACTCAGTAGGAGTAAGACAGAATACATGTGTGTGAATGAGAGGGAGGGCAGTGGAGTGGTCCGGTTGCAGGGAGAAGAGCTTCAGAAGGTGGAGGAATTCAGGTACCTGGGGTCAACAGTGCAAAGTAATGGAGAGTGTGTTAGAGAAGTGAGGAAAAGAGTGCAGGCAGGGTGGAGTGGGTGGAGAAGAGTGACAGGAGTGATTTGTGATAGTAGGGTATCTGCAAAATTGAAAGGGAAGGTTTATAGGACTGTGGTGAGACCTGCGATGTTGTATGGTTTAGAGACAGTGGCATTGAGTAAAAGACAGGAGGTGGAGCTGGAGGTAGCAGAGCTGAAGATGTTGAGGTTTTCGTTGGGAGTGACGAGGATGGATAAGATTAGAAATGAGTTTATTAGAGGGACAGCGCATGTAGGATGTTTTGGTGACAAGGTGAGGGAGGCGAGATTGAGATGGTTTGGACATGTGCAGAGGAGGGACATGAATTATATTGGTAGAAGAATGCTGAGGATGGAGCCACCAGGTAGGAGGAAAAGAGGAAGGCCAAGAAGGAGGTTCATGGATGTGGTGAGGGAAGACATGCAGGTGGTTGGTGTGGGAGAGGCAGATGTAGAGGCAGGGTGGTATGGAGACGGATGATCGCTGTGGCGACCCCTAATGGAGCAGCCGAAAGAAGAAGAAGAAGAAGATTGTATATATAGAATTCAATTTTATTATAATTATAATATTGATATCGTAATATAATTTTATTATTAATTTTTTTTTTGTAATGTTATTATGGGACATTTAGATTTTTACTGTAATTCAAAATCTGTCTTGTTTTTTTGTTTGGTTGTTTTTATTTGTTTGTTTAATAATTTTGAATTGATGTGCTAAATATACTATGACGTGATGGTGTTTAAAGGTTTGTAATAAAGTGAAATAAAGATAAAGATCAGATCTGATCCCAGGTTACTGATCAGTCTCTCACTACTCAGCCACAAAGCGGCGCTCTTTGATTATCATCGTTCGAGCGCCCGTCGCGCGTTTATGACGTCAGACGCAATCAGTCCAGAACAAAGATGGCGGCGTCCTTTAGAGTTGTCATGAGGGGAGCGTTTCAGTGCGCGGCTCCGACCCGCAAGTACGTGTGTGGAGACCGCGTTAACTTCTCCCCGAACTCGGCAGGAGGGTGGACATGGCGGAGCTACACCTCAGCGTCGGGAGGGAAAAGCGTCCATTTCGGGTTCGAGGCGGTGACAGAGGAGGAGAAAGCAGAAAGAGGTGTGTGAGAGAGAGAGAGAGAGAGAGAGAAGGAGACTGACTGACAGACTGATATAAAGATAGATAGACAGGGAGAGAGAAAAAACAGATAGATAGACAGGAAGAGAAAGAGAGAGACAGACAGAGAGAAAAACAGATAGACAGGGAGAGAGAGGGAAAACAGATAGACAGACAGCAAAAGAGAGAAAAACAGAGACAGACGGACAGACAGACGGAGAAAAGAGATGGAGGGGGGAGAGAAATAGAGACGGGCAGACAGACAGACAGGGAGAGACAGAGAGAGAGACAGACAGCTAGAAAGAGATAGGGAGAGAGAGAGAGAGAGAGAGAGAGAGAGATGGATGGACGGACAGACAGACAGGGGGAGAGAGAGAGAGAGAGAGAGACAGATGTATGCGTGATTGTAAACTTTACTTTATCTTTTATTGGTGCTTGCAATTCTTTCTTTCTTTCTTTCTTTCTTTCTTTCTTTCTTTCTTCCTTCAATTCAATTCAAATCGTCCCACTCGCTTTAATACCTCCCTCTATTTTTTGTTCATCTATCCATCTATCCATCCATCCATCCACTCACTCATTGTATGTACAGTATATAGGCACCTACAACACTTCTACCCAGAGCCTGTGAGATGCTTGAAAACATCGAGTCTTTCATGGTTTTTGAGACACGTCCATCTTCCTTTTGTTTCTATGCAATAAACTCAGGGGGGAAACACACGAGAATTGAACAGTGAATGAGTGGAAGAAATTCCGTGCCAGTGCAAATGTGAGTTATTGTCTCTAAGAGAAGAACTTGTGTAAGACTGAGAACAGGAGAGAAGGTGTGATCAGACTGCTTCACCCTCACAGTCACACATGGAGGTAGAAGCCTAATGTTTTTGAGCAGGGAAGGTTGAAAGGAACCAACATGGCAACCATTTCCTACTTCAGATTCACTTGCGTCTGGGCTGTGGCTCACTGGAACCGACTTCACCATACAACAAGACGATGAAGCATACGAAGAGTTCTGTAAGAGTTATTTAGAGAGTGGTCTGGAGTGATGTCTATCATGGAACGACCTGCTCAGTCACCACATCTGAATCCTACTGAACTGCTCTGGGATGAACTGGATCACAAGAAAATAATCACCAACTAGTGAAGAACATCTTTTCCAAGTTTTCTAAGAGACACGGTGAAGTATTTCAGCTGAATGTTTGGAGAAACGAAGTGTCAGGATGCTGAGAGCGTGTAAAGCCGTTCTTCATGCTAACGGGAGATTTTTCCATAAAACTGAAGTGGAACAACTTGTTATTGCTGGGAAGTGATCATGGTATGAGTGATAAATAAGTCTTGGTGTGAGACCTTCCACCGCTTTCATGCTCTCTGATTCACATCACGGCGGTTCTACAACATAATAGTTATTTATATTTAAGGAAACGAGTCCATCTAGTGGCCACATCATGCACTGCAGCATCCCTAGATTAAGTTGAAATTAAAAACATGAGACTCGAGACGGAATTTCAGAACTTCAGTATTTACATTCCCTTTATCGATAATGTTTGTGTACATGGCAGATGGGTAAGTGTTAGCCAGGGTTCAGTGGGTGGGTAAGTGTTAGCCAGGGGTTCAGTGGGTGGGTAAGTGTTAGCCAGGGGTTCAGTGGGTGGGTAAGAGGTAGGGTAGGGGTTCAGTGGGTGGGGTAAGAGGTAGGGTAGGGAGGTTTTAGTGGTTAAGGACTTAAGGATCAAATGTTGTGTGTTTAAATACCAGCCCTACTAAGCTGCACTCATGGGCCCTGAGCAAGGCCCTTAACACGTCAGCTGCTCAGTATGAATGAAACAGGTCACTGAGTAAAATGATGTCATATGCAGTACGTGTGTGTGTGTGTGTGTGGTGTGTGTGTGTGTGTGTGTGTGTGTGTGTGTGTGTTTCTCTCAGTGTATAAAGTGTTTGAAAGCGTGGCTCAGAAGTATGACGTGATGAATGACGCGATGAGTCTGGGGCATCCATCGGCTGTGGAAGGACTCACTGCTGCGTGTGATGAATCCTCAGCCTGGGTTACGCCTGCTGGACACGGCAGGAGGCACCGGTACACACATTTAACCCATATGCAGTATCAAACTATAAAAAATGAAAAATGAGTGAAATATTTAAAGTCATGGCTTAAAAAAGTAAAAATAGAATAAGACTGAATATTAACGTGTTGTTCTGTGTAGGCGACATCTCGTTCCGCTTCCTGAATTACACGCGTTCGGTGCGTGACAGACAGCTGCGTCAGAGAGCGCGGGCCAATCAGACACCTTCGTGGCAGGACATCTCCAGCGGTTACGGCTCGGAGAGAGTGGAGCTTCCAGAATCTCATGCGGTGGTGTGTGACATCAATAAAGAAATGCTGAAGGTGGGGAAGAGCGGGCGGAGAACGCAGGAGTCACCTCAGGTACCGTGTCACTGTAACAGCTTGAACGGCTGCTACATCAGACCGAGTTTATATCGTGTATTTGCTTATTTTATTTTCGTCCATTAAACAAACCATCCTTCCATTCCAGTGGTGCACAGTAAAAAAAAATGTAATTTGTTGCTGTACTTTAGTTTTTTTTTTTTATGTATTTTTATTTGGGGAGACTTTTACTGTAACTTCACTGGCATTTCAAAGTCAAATATTTGACTTTTCACTCAACTAATTTAGTGTCTTCTCCCCGAACTCGGCAGGAGGGTGGACATGGCGGAGCTACACCTCAGCGTCGGGAGGGAAAAGCGTCCATTTCGGGTTCGAGGCGGTGACAGAGGAGGAGAAAGCAGAAAAAGGTGTGTGAGAGAGAGAGAGAGAGAGAGAGAAGGAGACTGACTGACAGACTGATATAAAGATAGATAGACAGGGAGAGAGAAAAAACAGATAGATAGACAGGAAGAGAAAGAGAGAGACAGACAGAGAGAAAAACAGATAGACAGGGAGAGAGAGGGAAAACAGATAGACAGACAGCAAAAGAGAGAAAAACAGAGACAGACGGACAGACAGACGGAGAAAAGAGATGGAGGGGGGAGAGAAATAGAGACGGGCAGACAGACAGACAGGGAGAGACAGAGAGAGAGAGACAGACAGCTAGAAAGAGATAGGGAGAGAGAGAGAGAGAGATGGATGGACGGACAGACAGACAGGGGGAGAGAGAGAGAGAGAGAGACAGATGTATGTGTGATTGTAAACTTTACTTTATCTTTTATTGGTGCTTGCAATTCTTTCTTTCTTTCTTTCTTTCTTTCTTTCTTTCTTTCTTTCTTTCTTTCTTCCTTCAATTCAATTCAAATCGTCCCACTCGCTTTAATACCTCCCTCTATTTTTTGTTCATCTATCCATCTATCCATCCATCCATCCACTCACTCATTGTATGTACAGTATATAGGCACCTACAACACTTCTACCCAGAGCCTGTGAGATGCTTGAAAACATCGAGTCTTTCATGGTTTTTGAGACACGTCCATCTTCCTTTTGTTTCTATGCAATAAACTCAGGGGGGGAAACACACGAGAATTGAACAGTGAATGAGTGGAAGAAATTCCGTGCAGTGCAAATGTGAGTTATTTGTCTCTAAGAGAAGAACTTGTGTAAGACTGAGAACAGGAGAGAAGGTGTGATCAGACTGCTTCACCCTCACAGTCACACATGGAGGTAGAAGCCTAATGTTTTTGAGCAGGGAAGGTTGAAAGGAACCAACATGGCAACCATTTCCTACTTCAGATTCACTTGCGTCTGGGCTGTGGCTCACTGGAACCGACTTCACCATACAACAAGACGATGAAGCATACGAAGAGTTCTGTAAGAGTTATTTAGAGAGTGGTCTGGAGTGATGTCTATCATGGAACGACCTGCTCAGTCACCACATCTGAATCCTACTGAACTGCTCTGGGATGAACTGGATCACAAGAAAATAATCACCAACTAGTGAAGAACATCTTTTCCAAGTTTTCTAAGAGACACGGTGAAGTATTTCAGCTGAATGTTTGGAGAAACGAAGTGTCAGGATGCTGAGAGCGTGTAAAGCCGTTCTTCATGCTAACGGGAGATTTTTCCATAAAACTGAAGTGGAACAACTTGTTATTGCTGGGAAGTGATCATGGTATGAGGTGATAAATAAGTCTTGGTGTGAGACCTTCCACCGCTTTCATGCTCTCTGATTCACATCACGGCGGTTCTACAACATAATAGTTATTTATATTTAAGGAAACGAGTCCATCTAGTGGCCACATCATGCCACTGCAGCATCCCTAGATTAAGTTGAAATTAAAAACATGAGACTCGAGACGGAATTTCAGAACTTCAGTATTTTACATTCCCTTTATCGATAATGTTTGTGTACATGGCAGATGGGTAAGTGTTAGCCAGGGGTTCAGTGGGTGGGGTAAGTGTTAGCCAGGGGTTCAGTGGGTGGGGTAAGTGTTAGCCAGGGGTTCAGTGGGTGGGGTAAGAGGTAGGGTAGGGGTTCAGTGGGTGGGGTAAGAGGTAGGGTAGGGAGGTTTTAGTGGTTAAGGACTTAAGGATCAAAATGTTGTGTGTTTAAATACCAGCCCTACTAAGCTGCACTCATGGGCCCCTGAGCAAGGCCCTTAACACGTCAGCTGCTCAGTATGAATGAAACAGGTCACTGAGTAAAATGATGTCATATGCAGTACGTGTGTGTGTGTGTGTGTGTGTGTGTGTGTGTGTGTGTGTGTGTGTTTCTCTCAGTGTATAAAGTGTTTGAAAGCGTGGCTCAGAAGTATGACGTGATGAATGACGCGATGAGTCTGGGCATCCATCGGCTGTGGAAGGACTCACTGCTGCGTGTGATGAATCCTCAGCCTGGGTTACGCCTGCTGGACACGGCAGGAGGCACCGGTACACACATTTAACCCATATGCAGTATCAAACTATAAAAAATGAAAAATGAGTGAAATATTTAAGTCATGGCTTAAAAAAGTAAAAATAGAATAAGACTGAATATTAACGTGTGTGTTCTGTGTAGGCGACATCTCGTTCCGCTTCCTGAATTACACGCGTTCGGTGCGTGACAGACAGCTGCGTCAGAGAGCGCGGGCCAATCAGACACCTTCGTGGCAGGACATCTCCAGCGGTTACGGCTCGGAGAGAGTGGAGCTTCCAGAATCTCATGCGGTGGTGTGTGACATCAATAAAGAAATGCTGAAGGTGGGGAAAGAGCGGGCGGAGAACGCAGGAGTCACCTCAGGTACCGTGTCACTGTAACAGCTTGAACGGCTGCTACATCAGACCGAGTTTATATCGTGTATTTGCTTATTTATTTTCGTCCATTAAACAAACCATCCTTCCATTCCAGTGGTGCACAGTAAAAAAAAAATGTAATTTGTTGCTGTACTTTAGTTTTTTTTTTTTTATGTATTTTTATTTGGGGAGACTTTTACTGTAACTTCACTGCATTTCAAAGTCAAATATTTGACTTTTCACTCAACTAAATTTAGTGAAATCAGTTGTTTCTTCTTATTTATAAGAAAAAAAACGTAACTGGTGAAACACGTAGCGAGTCACCAATCAGGATCGAGCGCTCGCTCTGTTTTACACGTGTTCTGATCGGCGCTTGGTGCATCTACTGATCACCATCATACAGTTCAGCATCAGTTTAACATCAAGCAGAACATTTAGAGAGAAATAAATGATGAAGAAACTCCAGACTCGAACTCGCCACAACACACGTGACCTCATTTACACCATTTTTGTTTAAAGTAGTTGAAAAGAAGGTTTTGGACTTGTGGATTATTGTAATAGAAATCAATCAGTGTTTAAGTCATTATTACGATTCTATGAATAGATCAGTGTGCTGAGAGTCACATTCGAGTCTTTTCACATAAACTGAGTTGATTGAATAAAAAGTCTTGTGATAAAAATGATAAGAGGAAAATTAAAAATAATAAATCATAGTACAGATGTTTCCCACCTTACGAACGAGTTACGTCCCAAACGACTGTTTTGTGTAGTACTGTTTAATTATTGTGTCGTTTGATTCTATCACGTTGTGTAGTTGTAGTTATTCTGTGTTGTGTTGTGTAATTGCATTTGTGTGTTGTGTAGTAGTTCTATTCTCTTGTGTTGTGTAGCAGTTCTATTCTCTTGTTGTGTAGCAGTTCTATTCTCTTGTGTTGTGTAGCAGTTCTATTCTCTTGTTGTGTAGCAGTTCTATTCTCTTGTGTTGTGTAGCAGTTCTATTCTCTTGTGTTGTGTAGCAGTTCTATTCTCGTGTTGTGTAGCAGTTCTATTCTCTTGTTGTGTAGCAGTTCTATTCTCTTGTGTTGTGTAGCAGTTCTATTCTCTTGTGTTGTGTAGCAGTTCTATTCTCTTGTGTTGTGTAGCAGTTCTATTCTCTTGTGTTGTGTAGCAGTTCTATTCTCGTGTTGTGTAGCAGTTTTTCTGTGTTGTGTAGCAGTTCTATTCTTGTGTTGTGTAGCAGTTCTATTCTCTTGTGTTGTGTAGCAGTTCTATTCTCTTGTGTTGTGTAGCAGTTCTATTCTCTTGTGTTGTGTAGCAGTTCTATTATCTTGTGTTGTGTAGCAGTTCTATTCTCTTGTGTTGTGTAGCAGTTCTATTCTCTTGTGTTGTGTAGCAGTTCTATTCTCGTGTTGTGTAGCAGTTCTATTCTCTTGTTGTGTAGCAGTTCTATTCTCTTGTGTTGTGTAGCAGTTCTATTCTCTTGTGTTGTGTAGCAGTTCTATTCTCTTGTTGTGTAGCAGTTCTATTCTCTTGTTGTGTAGCAGTTCTATTCTCTTGTGTTGTGTAGCAGTTCTATTCTCTTGTTGTGTAGCAGTTCTATTCTCTTGTGTTGTGTAGCAGTTCTATTCTCTTGTTGTGTAGCAGTTCTATTCTCTTGTGTTGTGTAGCAGTTCTATTCTTTGTTTTTTTTTTGTTGTGTAGCAGTTCTATTCTCTTGTGTTGTGTAGCAGTTCTATTATCTTGTGTTGTGTAGCAGTTCTATTCTCTTGTGTTGTGTAGCAGTTCTATTCTCTTGTGTTGTGTAGCAGTTCTATTCTCTTGTGTTGTGTAGCAGTTCTATTCTCTTGTTGTGTAGCAGTTCTATTCTCTTGTGTTGTGTAGCAGTTCTATTCTCTTGTTGTGTAGCAGTTCTATTCTCTTGTGTTGTGTAGCAGTTCTATTCTCTTGTGTTGTGTAGCAGTTCTATTCTCTTGTGTTGTGTAGCAGTTCTATTCTCTTGTTGTGTAGCAGTTCTATTCTCTTGTGTTGTGTAGCAGTTCTATTCTCTTGTGTTGTGTAGCAGTTCTATTCTCTCGTGTTGTGTAGCAGTTCTATGCTCTTGTGTTGTGTAGCAGTTCTATTCTCTTGTGTTGTGTAGCAGTTCTATTCTCTTGTGTTGTGTAGCAGTTCTATTCTCTTGTGTTGTGTAGCAGTTCTATTCTTTTGTTTTTTTTTTTGTGTAGTTCTATTCTCTTGTGTTGTGTAGCAGTTCTATTCTCTTGTTGTGTAGCAGTTCTATTCTCTTGTTGTGTAGCAGTTCTATTCTCTTGTTGTGTAGCAGTTCTATTCTCTTGTGTTGTGTAGCAGTTCTATGCTCTTGTGTTGTGTAGCAGTTCTATGCTCTTGTGTTGTGTAGCAGTTCTATGCTCTTGTGTTGTGTAGCAGTTCTATGCTCTTGTGTTGTGTAGCAGTTCTATGCTCTTGTGTTGTGTAGCAGTTCTATGCTCTTGTGTTGTGTAGCAGTTCTATGCTCTTGTGTTGTGTAGCAGTTCTATTCTCTTGTGTTGTGTAGCAGTTCTATTCTCTTGTTGTGTAGCAGTTCTATTCTTTTGTGTTGTGTAGCAGTTCTATTCTCTTGTGTTGTGTAGCAGTTCTATTCTCTTGTCTTGTGTAGCAGTTCTATTCTCTTGTGTTGTGTAGCAGTTCTATTCTCTTGTTGTGTAGCAGTTCTATTCTCTTGTTGTGTAGCAGTTCTATTCTCTTGTTGTGTAGCAGTTCTATTCTCTTGTTGTGTAGCAGTTCTATTTTCTTGTTGTGTAGCAGTTCTATTCTCTTGTTGTGTAGCAGTTCTATTCTCTTGTCTTGTGTAGCAGTTCTATTCTCTTGTCTTGTGTAGCAGTTCTATTCTCTTGTCTTGTGTAGCAGTTCTATTCTCTTGTTGTGTAGCAGTTCTATTCTCTTGTTGTGTAGCAGTTCTATTCTCTTGTGTTGTGTAGCAGTTCTATTCTCTTGTGTTGTGTAGCAGTTTCTTTCTCTTGTGTTGTGTAGCAGTTTCTTTCTCTTGTGTTGTGTAGCAGTTTCTTTCTCTTGTGTTGTGTAGCAGTTCTATGCTCTTGTGTTGTGTAGCAGTTCTATGCTCTTGTGTTGTGTAGCAGTTCTATGCTCTTGTGTTGTGTAGCAGTTCTATTCTCTTGTGTTGTGTTGTAGTTCTATTCTCTTGTGTTGTGTAGTAGTTCTATTCTCTTGTGTAGTAGTTCTATTCTCGTGTTGTGTAGTAGTTCTATTCTCTTGTGTTGTGTAGTAGTTCTATGCTCTTGTGTAGCAGTTCTATGCTCTTGTGTTGTGTAGTAGTTCTATTCTCTTGTGTAGTGTAGTAGTTATATGCTCTTGTGTTGTGTAGTAGTTCTATTCTCTTGTGTTGTGTAGCAGTTCTATGCTCTTGTGTTGTGTAGTAGTTCTATTCTCTTGTGTTGTGTAGTAGTTCTATTCTCTTGTGTTGTGTAGTAGTTATATGCTCTTTTGTTGTGTAGTAGTTCTATTCTCTTGTGTTGTGTAGTAGTTCTATTCTCTTGTGTTGTGTAGTAGTTCTATTCTCTTGTGTTGTGTAGTAGTTCTATTCTCTTGTGTAGTAGTTCTATTCTCTTGTGTTGTGTAGTAGTTCTATTCTCTTGTGTAGTAGTTCTATTCTCTTGTGTTGTGTAGTAGTTCTATTCTCTTGTGTTGTGTAGTAGTTCTATTCTCTTGTGTTGTGTAGTAGTTCTATTCTCTTGTGTTGTATAGCAGTTCAATGCTCTTGTGTTGTGTAGTAGTTCTATTCTCTTGTGTTGTGTAGTAGTTCTATTCTCTTGTGTAGCAGTTCTATGCTCTTGTGTTGTGTAGTAGTTCTATGCTCTTGTGTTGTGTAGTAGTTCTATTCTCTTGTGTTGTGTAGCAGTTCTATGCTCTTGTGTTGTGTAGTAGTTCTATTCTCTTGTGTTGTGTAGTAGTTCTATTCTCTTGTGTTGTGTAGTAGTTATATGCTCTTTTGTTGTGTAGTAGTTCTATTCTCTTGTGTTGTGTAGTAGTTCTATTCTCTTGTGTTGTGTAGTAGTTCTATTCTCTTGTGTTGTGTAGTAGTTCTATTCTCTTGTGTTGTATAGTAGTTCTATTCTCTTGTGTTGTGTAGTAGTTCTATTCTCTTGTGTTGTGTAGTAGTTCTATTCTCTTGTGTAGCAGTTCTATGCTCTTGTGTTGTGTAGTAGTTCTATGCTCTTGTGTTGTGTAGTAGTTCTATGCTCTTGTGTTGTGTAGTAGTTCTATGCTCTTGTGTTGTGTAGTAGTTCTATGCTCTTGTGTTGTGTAGTAGTTCTATGCTCTTGTGTTGTGTAGTAGTTCTATTCTCTTGTGTTGTGTAGCAGTTCTATTCTCTTGTGTTGTGTAGCAGTTCTATGCTCTTGTGTTGTGTAGTAGTTCTATGCTCTTGTGTAGTAGTTCTATTCTCTTGTGTTGTGTAGTAGTTCTATTCTCTTGTGTAGTAGTTCTATTCTCTTGTGTTGTGTAGTAGTTCTATTCTCTTGTCTTGTGTAGTAGTTGTGTTTCTGTATCTTTTTGTTGTTCTGTAGGTTACAATACCCAATATGTTAAAGCCCCTATTTAAACACCTACAAGCTGACCAGCACCTATTTAATGATAGTTGTGTGTATTGTGTGTGTGTGTGTGTGTGTGTGTGTTGTGTGCAGGTTTGTCGTGGGTGGTGGGTGACGCAGAGGAGCTTCCATTCGACGACGATAAGTTTGACCTTTACACCATCGCGTTCGGCATCCGGAACGTCACTCACATTGAACAAGTAAAGAGCATTTCCATTAATAACTACTTTATTACTCTATGAAGCTGAAGTCTAATTCTGTGTGTGTGTGTGTGTGTGTGTGTGTGTGTGTGTGTGTGTGTGTGTGTGTGTGTGTGTGTGTGTGTAGGCCCTTCAGGAAGCTCTGCGTGTGCTCAGACCAGGTGGCCGCTTCCTGTGTTTAGAGTTCAGTAAAGTGTCGAATCCTCTTCTCTCCAGGTCAGTTGTCACTCCCCCGGGTTTTGGTGTCACTCGATGTGTGTCTGCTTGGTTTGAGTGTCAGTTACACCGTGTTAATGATGTTGGTGGTGATGTTCCACAGGCTCTATGATGCCTACAGTTTCCAGATGATTCCAGTTCTAGGTGAGGTGATCGCAGGAGACTGGAAGTCGTATCAGTATCTGGTGGAGAGCATCCGCAAGTTTCCAGACCAGGTATCTGTGCAGGACTGCTACAGACCTGATACTGAATATTCCTCATGGAAAATCAGTGTTCTCTAGTTCAGTGTGTATGGATGGAGGGATGGATGGATGGGTGGAGGGATGGATGGATGGGTGGATGGGTGTGTGATTTGTTTGATAGATGAATGGGTGGATGGATGGGTGGTTTATTTGGATGCATGGTTCGATAGAAGGATGGATGGATGGATGGATTGATGGATTATTGGATGGATGGTTTGCCTGTTTGATAAATGGATGTTTGTTTGGTTTTATGGATGGATGGATGGGTGGTTTGTTTGTTGGATGGATAGATGGATGGGGTGGTTTCTTTGATGGATAGGTGGTTTGTTGGATGGATGGATGGATGGATAGATGGGTGGTTTGTTTGATGGATGGGTGGTTTGTTTGATGGATGGATGGATGGGTAGTTTGTTTGATGGATGGATGGATGGGTAGTTTGTTTGATGGATGGATGGGTAGTTTGTTTGATGGATGGATAGATGGATGGGGTGGTTTGTTTGATGGATGGATGGATGGGTGGTTTGTTTGATGGATGGGTGGATGGGTGGTTTGTTTGATGGATGGATAGATGGATGGGGTGGTTTGTTTGATGGATAGGTGGTTTGTTTGATGGATGGATAGATGGATGGGGTGGTTTCTTTGATGGATAGGTGGTTTGTTTGATGGATGGGTGGTTTGTTTGATGGATGGATGGATGGATAGGTAGTTTGTTTGATGGATGGATGGGTAGTTTGTTTGATGGATGGATAGATGGATGGGGTGGTTTGTTTGATGGATGGATGGATGGATGGGTGGTTTGTTTGATGGATGGGTGGATGGGTGGTTTGTTTGATGGATGGATAGATGGATGGGGTGGTTTGTTTGATGGATGGATAGGTGTTTTGTTTGATGGATGGATAGATGGATGGGGTGGTTTCTTTGATGGATAGGTGGTTTGTTTGATGGATGGATAGATGGATGGGGTGGTTTCTTTTAATGGATGGATAGGTGGTTTGTTTGATGGATGGATAGATGGATGGGGTGGTTTCTTTGATGGATAGGTGGTTTGTTGGATGGATGGATAGATGGATGGGTGTTTTGTTTGATGGATGGATAGATGGATTGGTGGTTTGTTTGATGGATGGATGGATGGGTGGTTTGTTTGATGGATGGATGGGTGGTTTGTTTGATAGATGGATGGGGTGGTTTCTTTGATGGATAGGTGGTTTGTTGGATGGATGGATGGGTGGATGGATGGATGGATGGATGGATGGATGGATGGATGGGTGGTTTGTTTGATGGATGGATAGATGGATGGGGTGGTTTCTTTGATGAATAGGTGGTTTGTTGGATGGATGGATAGATGGATTGGTGGTTTGTTTGATGGATGAGTGGTTTGTTTGATGGATGGGTGGTTTGTTGGATGGATGGATGGATGGATAGATGGGTGGTTTGTTTGATGGATGGGTGGTTTGTTTGATGGATGGATGGATGGGTAGTTTGTTTGATGGATGGATGGATGGGTAGTTTGTTTGATGGATGGATGGGTAGTTTGTTTGATGGATGGATAGATGGATGGGGTGGTTTGTTTGATGGATGGATGGATGGGTGGTTTGTTTGATGGATGGGTGGATGGGTGGTTTGTTTGATGGATGGATAGATGGATGGGGTGGTTTGTTTGATGGATAGGTGGTTTGTTTGATGGATGGATAGATGGATGGGGTGGTTTCTTTGATGGATAGGTGGTTTGTTTGATGGATGGATAGATGGATGGGGTGGTTTGTTTGATGGATGGATAGGTGGTTTGTTTGATGGATGGATAGATGGATGGGTGGTTTTTTGATGGATAGGTGGTTTGTTTGATGGATGGATGGGATGGGGTGGTTTGTTTGATGTGGATAGATGGATGGTGGTTTGTTGATGGATGGATGGTGGTTTGTTTGATGGATGGATGATGGATGGTGGTTTGTTGATGGATGGATGGGTGGTTTGTTTGATGGATGGATGGATAGATGGATGGGGTGGTTTGTTTTGATGGATGGTGGATGGATGGGGATGGATGATGATGGTGGTTTGTTTGATGGATAGATGGTTGTTGTTTGTTTGATGGATGGTGGTGGTTTGTTTTGTATGGATGGATGGATGGATGGTGGTTTGTTTGATGGATGGATGGGTGGTTTGTATGGATGGATGATGGATGGATGGGTGGTTTGTTTGATGGATGGATAGATGGATGGGGTGGTTTCTTTGATGGATAGGTGGTTTGTTTGATGGATGGATAGATGGATGGGGTGGTTTCTTTTAATGGATGGATAGGTGGTTTGTTTGATGGATGGATAGATGGATGGGGTGGTTTCTTTGATGGATAGGTGGTTTGTTGGATGGATGGATAGATGGATGGGTGGTTTGTTTGATGGATGGATAGATGGATTGGTGGTTTGTTTGATGGATGGATGGGTGGTTTGTTTGATGGATGGATGGGTGGTTTGTTTGATGAATGGATGGGTGGTTTGTTTGATAGATGGATGGGGTGGTTTCTTTGATGGATAGGTGGTTTGTTGGATGGATGGATGGATGGGTGGTTTGTTTGATGGATGGATGGATGGATGGGTGGTTTGTTTGATGGATGGATAGATGGATGGGGTGGTTTCTTTGATGAATAGGTGGTTTGTTGGATGGATGGATAGATGGATTGGTGGTTTGTTTGATGGATGAGTGGTTTGTTTGATGGATGGGTGGTTTGTTGGATGGATGGATGGATGGGTGGTTTGTTTGATGGATGGATGGGTGGTTTGTTGGATGGATGGATGGATGGGTGGTTTGTTTGATGGATGGATGGGTGGTTTGTTTGATGGATGGATAGATGGATGGGTGGTTTCTTTGATGGATAGGTGGTTTGTTGGATGGATGGATGGATGGGTGGTTTGTTGGATGGATGGATGGATGGGTGGTTTGTTGGATGGATGGATGGATGGGTGGTTTGTTTGATGGATGGGTGGTTTCTTTGATGGATAGGTGGTTTGTTGGATGGATGGATAGATGGATGGGTGGTTTGCTTGATGGATGGATGAGTGATTTGTTTGATGGATGGGTGGTTTGTTTGATGGATGAATGGATGGATGGGTGGTTTGTTTGATGGATGGTTGGTTGGTTTGGTGGATGGTTTGATGGGTGGGTGGGTGGTGTATTGGATGGATGGTTTGCCTGTTTGATGAATGGATGCTCAGTTGGTTGGTTGGTTAGTTTGTTTGATGGAGGGGGAGGAATGGTTTATTTCATGGATGAATGGTTTACCTGTTGGTTTGTTGGATGGATGGAGTGAAGAGTGGGTGTTGTGATGAATGGATGGTTTGGCTGTTGTATGGATGGATAGATGGATGATTGGTTGGTTGGTTGGTTTGTTTGATGAGTGGATAGATAGATGGTTTGTTGCATGGATGGTTTGTTTAGATGGACAGATGGATCTGTTTTGTTGAAAGAATGGGTGGATGGACAGATGTGTTTTTATGGCTTGATGGATAGTTTTATTGATTAATGATTCGTTTATATTTTGGATGGATAATCCTATGGATGCATGATTTGTTAGGGTGTGTGTGTGTGTGTGTGTGTGTGTGTGTGTGTGTGTGTGTGTGTGTGTGTGTGTGTGTGTGTGTGTGTGTGTGTGTATTCATTTACTTCTATATAAATAAATGAATAAAAAGAATAAAAAGACTCTGAAAGCCAGACATGTGCGAGCCTCCACCAGTCTCCAGAGACTTCACGTGTCTACATGCTGAATCCTGCACAAAAAAGCTGCTGCTTCAGAAATTCACATTTTAATATATTTCTTATTTTTTCCTGCTTTTATTTATTTTTAACAGGAAACATTTAAAGAAATGATCGAGGACGTGGGTTTCCTGCGAGCGCAGTACACTAATCTCAGCGGAGGAATCGTCGCTCTCCATTCAGGGTTCAAGCTGTGATGGGTGTCTTACACACATATACACACACACACACACACACACACACACACACACACACACACACACACACAGATGGAGCGTACCATGTACACACAAAGGGGGTACAAGCTGATGATTCCTGAGAGAAAAACTCTACGTGGACACGTTCTGCAAACGTTATGGACACAATGCTACATGTGCAATCGAGCAATGCAGAACCTCCACAGAAATCATGACCCTTCACAGATCATGTTTAAAAGATAAACTTGGTCGGAAATGAAATGTACCTTAGCGTGAAGCTTCAGTTTTACCTGAAGGATGCGTAAGGCTGAGTAAGAGACGTCTACAGCTCCCGGGTTGGTGCTTAGCTCTGAGAACTGAAAGACGCTGAGTTGCTAAAAAATACACACAAAACCTGATAGAATTTTTTCATTAAAATATTATATTAACATAAACTTTGAATTGAATTTTAATTTGACTAGTGCAAGAAAACAGGCAGAAGGTTACCACTTGACCATAAAGACATCCATCCCCTAGTTAGACCCCATTTGATGCTATAGTAAGCTTAGGAAGCTTCTGGAAAGATGTTCCACAAGATTTTATGGAGAATCATTCAGCCACAAGAGTGTTAGTAAAGTCAGGTAGAGAGAAGGTGAGTAGGTTCCTGGGGTGCAGTCATCATTCACATTCATCTCAAAGGTGTTCAAAAGGTCAGGTGTTCTAATACTTTTGGCCTGTTCAGCAGGTTCAGCAGATGTTACACTCGTTTAATCAAATACATTTATCCAATCCTGCTGATTGTAGTGCAGTGGAAATCCGAATGAGCTTTATTAGCATACACGCGTTACTAGACTGGACGAGACTAATACAGTGCATGATTGCACATAACGCAAGATGACCAAGCAGAGAAAATCGTATGCACTGGGAATTAATGGGAATTTCTACTTAAATGAATGAATGCAGCACAGCTTTAATGTCAGATTTAAATTACTGCCAGCGTTCATCATTTATCTGTAATGTAATTACGAGCATGTCTACTAGAGGGGGGACGTCAACACGTCAACAAAGCGAGTTCCATGTTTCCAGCTCGACAAAGTGAGTTCATTTAATTGCTATAGTGTATTTATCGGCTTTAGAGGATTTTCTAATGGTGCTTTAGCTTATATCAGGTTTGATGCCTCTGACATTAGCTTAACTTTTCCTGCTGTTCCCCACTTTAGAGAAAGGGTTGAATTATCCCCCCCCCCCCCACCTGTTCTCCATCACCCCAAAGATGGTAATACATCAAGATTCACAATATCAAGTTCTAAATCAATAACATTGAATAGCACCAAGTTCAAAAATAGAGAAATTAAAAGTGTAGTTGTGTAAGATACCCTAACTGATGGTTGCATTAATGATTTGTTTGTTTGTGGTTGCTATGAGTGTATGAACTTTATTTTTAATAAAGAAAATTTTATATGAAGATTAATGAAGAACACACACAAAAACAAAAAATTATGTAAATCTTGCTGTTAAAATCTTGCACCCCACCCGTCATGCCTTCATTTTCCACTAGAGGGCAATGCCCCACACTTTAAGAACAACTGCACTAGCTATTTAATTATTCGTATATGCTGTTTGTTTATCATTGAACATTTAGAGGCTCTGGCATGAAGGAATCAGAGTTGACTCTATAATGAGCTCAGAATTTAGGAGTTGCTCTGGAGCTCCTGGTTCCACAACTGAAACAGAAAATGTCTATTGTAAAAAGCACTGTACAAGTAAAATTGCATTCGTACTTATTAGTTAAAAGTTCATGGAGGTCGGACGCATCCCAGGTATCACTGCTGGCATTGGGATCAAAATCCAATATGCAGTAGAAACATGATCTTCTGTCTTGGGCTGTTCATTTGTGTGTGTATTTCAGGGTTCTTTCATAGAGGGGATGGTTGATAAATTATTATTTTTTAATAAAAGCATTGTCATAACTTTTTCCAAAAGGGGACTCTTTCAAAAGTGGTTGAGGCTCATGTCTCCGGTCTGTAGAAGGATGTGGTAATGCTCAAGAACAATAACGATTTGGAACAATATTAAAATGTCTCAGGTATGCAATCTGACACACTTCCACACTGTAGATCAGGCTCTGAAAGAACCTCACAATACTATATAGTGCAAGTACTAAGTGAGCTCCATGGTTCCATATTACAGTATATCTCAACTTATTTTTGTTCCATCTCAATCTAAAGTGCACTACCGTGTTAGTTGATAGTATAACAATGTAGTTCAGTTAGCACTAGCACTGATGTTGGAGCATCAGAGAACAAAACTTTGTGCAACCCTATACCTCCATAAAATACCGTGTGAATTTGGGGAAGATCTGAGAATGTCAAATTTTTGGTCTAAAATAAAATAAAAAAAAAACAGTAAGGGGTTAGCCTTTGTGTTTTTATTCTGGGGTGAAAATTTTGACATTCTCAGATCTTCCCCCAAATTCACATGAATGTAATGGAGGTTCAGCTTAATACAGTGGTGTTCTTAGTTCTGTCCCATTGTGATCCAAAGGTGATATTTAATATGATATATTGTAGCTCAGTTAGTAATAACACTGTGTAGTATAATGAGGTTTCTATTAGAGCCTTTGGAGTGCAGTAGGTATGACAGAAAAGCTGGAGGTTGGACTGCATCAAGGATCGGCTCTGAGCCCTTTCCTGTTTGCAGTGGTGATGGACAGGTTGACGGACGAGGTCAGACAGGAGTCTCCACGGACTATGATGTTTGTGGATGATATTGTGATTTGTGGTGAGAGTAGGGAGCAGGTGGAGAAGAGCCTGGAGAGGTGGAGATATGCGCTGGAGAGAAGGGGAATGAAAGTCAGTAGAAGTAAGACAGAGTACATGTGTGTGAATGAGAGGGAGGGCAGTGGAGGGTTGCGGTTGCAGGGAGAAGAGGTGGAGAAGGTGGAGGAGTTCAGGTACCTGGGGTCAACAGTGCAAAGTAATGGAGAGTGAAGAGAGACATGAAGAAAAGAGTGCAGGCAGGGTGGAGTGGGTGGAGAAGAGTGATAGCAGGAGGGATTGTAAAGGGGAAAGACATGCAGGTAGTGGGTTTGAAAGAGGCAGATGTAGAGGACAGGGGGTATGGAGTCAAGTCAAGTCAAGTTTATTTGTATAGCGCTTTTCACAACAGACATTGTCTCAAAGCAGCTTTACACAAATCAACAGTGAAGGTGAATGGTGTGAATTTGTCCCTGATGAGCAGCCGTGGCGACTGTGGCAAGGAAAAACTCCCTTAGATGTTATGAGGAAGAAACCTTGAGAGGAACCAGACTCAAAAGGGAAACCCATCCTCATTTTGGGTGACATCAAGAGTTTGATCATAAATCTTTCAACAATACAGAACACTGGAGAGTGAGAACTAACATGAGCACTGGAGTATAAGATTATAAGTGATGTTCTTTCTGCAGTCTTATACAAATCAATGGAGACTGATGATCTGCTGTGGCAACCTCTAATGATAGTGCACTTACTTTTGGTCAGTCAGCCTGTAAAGGAAGATTTTTCAATATGAATATACAATAAAAAGCACACAAAGAAACAAGTCGTCAGTTGAATAAAACCATATAATTTTTTTTCCAAATCTTTGTACACTTTGTTACAAAAAAAACTAAAGTACTAAAAATCGTAAAAGCAGTTTTTGGTCATAGGATATTTAATCATCTTGTGTGCAATTAATTACCATGTATATACACAACGTTTTCATATTAGTGATCTCCAAAGCAAACAAAAACAAAGAACTTCTTCAGATACTCTGAACATAAGACATGGCTTCCAGATAAATATATTAGTCAATAAATATTCAGAGAACATATTTCCATTTATGAAATGTGCTGCTATACAGATAGAGAAATATACACGGCGTCTGCTCGAGCCTGCTTAATGTCCGCAGAATGAAAATGATGGAGAAAATAATTATATCTTTAAAAAAAAAAAAATATTTACAAAATATTAATTTTTGTACATATGTCCTTTTATACAATCTTCTTAAGTGCTACAGACAATACAAAATTAAATAGTGACTCAAGTACCCCAAAAAAATGCTATATTCATTTGCAGTACAGAAATCTACCGAAGGCAAGATTACACTGTGTGTGTGTGTGTGTGTGTGTGTGTGTGTGTGTGTGTGTGTTTACAGCACGACCGCCCGTGAAAGCCGTATGGGTACATTTCATAGAAACAATTAAGCATATATTCTGTTTAAAAAAAAAAAAAAAAAGGCTTAGAGGTGTGTGACGGAGATTGTGACGTCATTTTATAATAAATTCAAGGTTTTTATAAAAAATAAAAAACAGAAAACTGCATTTGTGTCTTAAACCGTTATACTTTGGCCTTTTCTGTCTAACTGTAAGGGGTGTTTTTAATTATTTCTTGATCTAGAAACTGTTGAACTGCTAGAAGGAGACTAGTTAAGCTTTGGTGTGTAGTACAGACGGCTCAGTAGTCTCCTGTTTATAGATCATTTTCAATTAAAAGTATTAATATCTTGGTCTGTTTCTATACTAATGAGGCAGTGACCCTGAGAGAGAGAGAGGAGAGAGAGAGAGAGAGAGAGAGAGGGATAAAAGGAGAGGACAAGGTGAGATGGGAGGAGGACGTGGTAGACAGTCTGCACCCATGTCCCTCTGAAATGTTCGGTTTTGGTTTGATTTGTATCCATAATTATGGAAAGACGGTTCTAAAATGCGACGTACCCGTAATCTAAATGTACCTCAAAATTTCGAAACACGGTCGTGGTTTGGAATTAAAACCCCTCATGTCGCATGTGGTGTGTGTTTTCTTTTTTAGGCTGTTAGTCGAAGTGGCTAGGATTCTGAAAGCCACAGGAATGAAGAGCGAACGAAAAAAAAAAACGACACTTTCAAAACCGAAGAAAAATCATTTCCATTTCAGAAGTACACTTCATGACTTTGCGGGATGAAATTTAATGGAGGAAACCCTTCGATGTACAACTGCGTTTTAGTGCCACGTTAAAAAAATCTACGCTAACGAGAATAAAGTCGTAGCGACAACTTCTTCAGGGTCAATTTCTTTGATCATCATCCTCATAACCATCATCCATCATCCATCATCTTTGGAGTCCACCACTGGTCACCATTTTAGACTGCAAAAAAAGAGGCAATTTCCTCAATGGCTGTCCGATTTCTTTCTTCTGAATAAATGAAGTTTCCTACAGAGCCGCTTGTCCGTTTATTAATTATAAATCTGTGCTGATGCGCCAAAAGAAAGAATTTCTTTACTGCTAAATCCCATCCTAAAGTAGTAGTAACCAACTCCTCCACACACATTCTATTCAATACAGCAAAACGTTTCTCAAAATTCTGTGATTTTTCTCAAATTATTGCTACTTTAATCTCGTACTGCTACGATTTTAGTCACGTTTCATATACATATATATTTTTAAACGTGGCACTAAAACACTGTCGTATCTACCATAAAACTCCATCCCATCTTAAAAGTAATCCATTCTCAATTTGTAATACGTGCAAATTCTCATCAACTTTGTCAGCGTGAGACCGCTCTAGTCCTCCCTCATGCCCTCTCCTTACAAGCCGGAGCCCTCGGTTGAAGATTTGCTCATTTTAAACTGAGACGAAAACAGCGCTCGTGCTTCCTTGTCCTGTTGCTGTTGATATGTTTGACCTCTGCATTGTCCTGAGGTGAAAAACCCTTGATTAGTGTCTAAGGAAGTCCTACTCTGTCCTGTCAGAAGGTTTGTCTGAGGCTCGGCAACGAGGCCCAATTCGCAGTCCATGTCCTCTGGGATTATGGGAATCCGCTGAGCAAGTTCGCAGCATCCTTGCCCCGAGCAGCCGCCGTCGCTGTCCGTTTGGGCATAGTGTACATTTACCGAATAATCCTCAGCGTAACGTCCGACGCTTCCTCTGTGGATTTTCATTTCCGTGTAAAAGCAGCAAGGCAGTCCTTCGTAGCTGACATGCTCAGCAGGTGACATCAGTTCGTTGCTAGCAGTGTAAAATGTCTGTGTGGAAGCAACGGACACGTTTTGAGGCTCGACGCCCCGCCGGCAGTGTCCTAACCCGTCTGCTCCTTCCTGACCTTTGCGCTCCACATTGGGAGGAGGAACCTCAAAACAGCAGCTGCATGCTGCCCCTTGTTCCCCGCAATGCTCCACAGTTCCCTCTAAAGCTGTGGGAGAGGTAGTGCTAGTGATTTCCCTGGTTTCCAGTGATGAGTGGCTACTACAGTTCGGCTCAATGCTACAATTCGATAGCTGGTCCCCCGAATTGTAGCAGGGTCCAACAGGAGGCAGAATGCAGTCTGAACCCCCTGAAACAGGAGCCAATACCTCGTCGTTAACGGATGAAGTCACTGGGAATCCTGAACCGGATTCTCCAGCCGCTCCACGGCAGGGACTTTTGCTCCGATAGATGTACGGATCGTAGTCGCTGCTCAGAGAACTTCGAAAAGTAGAGCAGCTTCCGTAAACGCCCTGGTTGCTCACTTCCGTGCAGTCCAACATTGAATCGCTGGAAGAGCAATGGCATCGTCCTGAACTGCTGCTACTGCTGCTGCTATCACTGCCAGGACAGTCCGCGAGATAACCACTACATACAGATCGTCCAGGATGTCCATGATAACATCCGAGCCCTGAAGCACTTCCGGAGTCCACTAGTCGTGAAGAGGAAGGTGCCGCCATGTGCACCAAAGTAGGGTACAGAAGTCCAGGTTGGAAGGACCGAGTGTGGCCCTTGTGGGGTGCACTAAGCGGCTGAGCTTCCTGCTGGGGAAATGTCAAGCCTTGGAAGTAGTAGTGTTGATACATGGTCTCATACTGCGAGAAACAAGCAGCACGAGAGAAGTTGCGAGTAAATTTGGGGCGCTTGAACGCATGTGGTTGGGGGTAAGGAAGTGCTCGATGCTCTAAGGTGCAGTGGTGAGGGTTCATCCCGTGGTAACTCCGAATGAAATTAGACTGCGCAGGGTAAAGGTTCTGATCTGGATGTTGGTCCACTGTCAACACAGTAATTGGGTTCCCATGAGGATCAATGGTAGTCCGAGTTGGAAATGCAGTCACTTGCCCGGCTCGGTGCACTCTCCCTGGGTAATGAACAGGAAGAACTACCCTTGGCTGTCGACTGTGGAGCCCTGGGTTCCCTGGGTCCATGCAAACGGGTCCAGGGTTTCCTTTCTTTTGCTCTGTGGAAAAACAAAAGTGAATATTTGTATACACACACAAAAAAAAAAGGGTACAAACAGGTACATGGTTTAAATTTAAGGGCTCACCAATGATATTATGCCTGCAGTGTGGACAAGTGTGATGCTGCAAAAGCCAAGGATCCACACACTTCTTATGAAAACGATGCGCACAAGGGATTACCCTCAGTTCCTGTAGTGGGCGAGAAGATAATATGGAATCAGACAAGGTGTTTAATAATCTCCAGCTGGATTGAATATATATGGAGAGGTCGACCGATTAGTCAGATTTTTTTCCCCTGTTTTATTTAAATGAATAATCTATGACATTATAATACAGATTATTTGAAGCAATTTTTGACAGCTGGTTTTTAAAATACATATAGAAATAAAAACCCATCAAGCTCTGCCCTCATCAGCCCAGAGGCACCTGTGAAAAGGCAAAATGTGACTCCCTTATAGTCCTGCATACATAAAAACCCTCACCTCTCCGTCCATGTATTTCTCAAGACAGATGGCGCAGTCTGACGTTGAGCTGCTGCTCAGAGAATCCAACGCAGCGCAGCTGCTCTCGCGCTTAACCTTTGCCTTAAACTTCCGGGTCTCCATTTTCTCCAGAGCCTGAATGGCCATCCTGTTCATAGAGCTCTGGATCAGAAGACAAAACACGGTCAGATTTTTGCGCCGCGAAAGGGAAGTGCGAAACGTGGGCGAATGCGTTTGTCGATAACGTAAACGGTACCTGGCTGCGTCTCTGCTTCAGTTTGATTTTGATGAGGAGGATGAGGCACACCAGAGACACCACCACAAAGAACGCCAGGAAAATCCCCATGTCGAAGTACTCGGTGGGCTGCAAGCAATGTGACAGTTTACTGATCGAATCCTGCGTTACGTTGAAGACATTAAACACTGTGTATTAACAAATATTAGATACAGTGATTTATATCAAACACAAATCTCAAAGTAATTCTAAAACTGTGATTTACTTCGGACAGCAGCCTGCTTTCAAGTAACTGAGAAGCTGATAAAGTGGTTCCTGTTCTGGTAAAGCAGTTCCTGCTCTGAAAAACGGGGTTCCTGCTCTGGCAATGTGATCGGTCCTGTCCTGATAAACAGTGAGGTGTTTTGAGGTGTTCCTGTGTTTCCTCTTCTGACAAAGTGATTGGACTACAACTAAAGTGGTTCCTACTCTAAAACAGGAGTTCCTGTTCTAAAAAAAAGAAATTCCCAGTTCAGATTAATGGGGTTCTTGCTCTGACAAAGTAATTAGGTGATGCCTAAAGTGGTCCATGTTCTGAGAAAGGGGTTCCTGCTTAGATAAAGTGGTTCCAGTTCTGTAAAAGGGTTCCTGTTCTGATGAAGTGGTTCGGCTATGAGGAAAAGGGTTCCTGTACTGACAAAGTGATTAGACTATGACTAAACAGGTTTCCTCTCTGATAAATGTGGTTCCTACTCTAGCAAAGTGATTGTTTATCAGGACTGGAACCACTTTAGATATAGCCCAGTGTCCTGCTTGTGAGGTGTTCCTGTGTTTCCTCTTCTGACAAAGTGATTAGACTATAACTAAAGAAGTTCCCTCTCTGATACGTGGGGATCCTGTTTTGATAAAGTGGATCCAGTTCTGTTGAATGGGTTTCTGGGGATCCGGTTCAGCAAATTCCTGTTGTGAAAGTGATTTTAATACAATGGTTTGATAATACAATTCTAAAAAATATATCAAGATTCAACATTTCTGTTTAAGGGGGTCCTGGAGTTCCATCTCTGATAAAGATTCTTGTGGTTTCTGTACTGACAAAGTGGATCCAGTTCTGATAAAGTGATTTAAATACTGTGATTTTGATTATACAACTTGATTATGGAACAATAGTGACTGATTCATAGATAATGATCCTGACCAAATATAAAAAAATTATCTATTCAGTGATTTATATAAAATAACTGAAGCTAAGAAAAGTCACTGTGATTCAGATTTAGCGCTTAAAATATGATTAGAATTCGAATAAAATGTAGAAAACGTATGTAAATAAAAGATTCTCCTGATTCCGAGAAAGCGATGGTAATTGCAGGTTCTCACCCTCGGAGGGCGATGCTGAATTCGAGCTCGTGCCACTTTCTGTTTATTTACGATGTTCATCAGTTTAACAGCATCAGCTCCTTTAACATAGACCACCGGCCTCTTCAGGGGGTCCTCGGAGAGCTGGTTCAGCTGAAAAATCAGAGAAAGGGTATCAGTTAGGGAGAGAATTTCGATGTTCACTGAGAAACTTGGAGAGGAGAAGAGAAACCGTGAGATGAGATGAGAGACATTAAGGGAGGAAGGAGAAATGATGGGAATGGGAAATAAAAAGATGAAGGAAGAGGAAATGATTAAGAGGACCTAGCAGGAGTGAGAGAAAAGATTTCATGCTAAAACATCTAAAGGTTTCCTATACAATTGTAGGCCTCCAACAGTTTGAGGAAAAACCACATACAGGTGGAAACATCAAGCGTCCCAATATAAGAACTTAACATGTTGCTTATTATATTTTCTCCCATTCTACAGAGAGATGAAGTGTATTTAAGGAGTTATTTTATTATTTAAAAGTGTGGGCAGTACTGTAGTAGTGTACAAACAGGAAAAAAAAAGATACAGAGAAAGGAAGAGAAGAAGAGACAGATTCCTGACTCACCTGGTCAATGGCGTCTGGATTTTCGGACACGTCGAAGATCACGGCTGTAGCTCCTCTCTGCACCGCCCTCTTCGCCTGCGTAACAGGAACAAGAAATTAACTCTGTGCCACTTTCAGGCAAAAAAAGTTCATCACGTGATGAACTGCACAAAGATCTAACGCACTTCCAATACAAACAAATACAGCCTTCAATTATTCAGCCATGTCTGTTCTTCTCTAAGTCACTAGAGGTCACTCTTTAGCTATCATCTTTGCATTGTAGCCTCTTCTGCATTCTGTGTTACAGTTTGGGTAGTAAAAAAAAAAAATCCTGTAAAAAATGAAAATATGGTTGGTGTGATTGAGATGCAAATGTCTGCTGGTAGAGCATGTAACAGAATGATAGTGATTCTGATAGAGATGGATGGTTGGTGTGATGGAGGAGATGGATGGTAGGGTAGGGTAATAGAACAATGGTGATTGTGATGGAGATGGTTGGTTGGTATGATTGAGATCGCTGTTGTGGGTGCATGTAGTAGAGATTGTTGGTTGGTGATGTGTGTAACAGTGATGGAGCAACACGCACAACTGAACTCTCTCACACACACACACACACACACACAAGTGTGTTACTGAACTGTTACAAAACTCAACCGTGTCACAAATCCATATCTTCAGCACCAACCATATGATACTACAACTGTTTACATGCTGTTTTGCACATCTACTCTACTGCTGCTGTTGCTATTTTGCACCACTGTTTGTCTATGTTTACAAGTACCTTTGTTTACAGTTCTTTTTTGTGTTTTTGTGTATCTTTCCTACACTGTCTGGTGTTGTCTGTTTGCACTTGATGTGGCGAGGACACTTACTTCAGTCCTCAGCTCTGTGTTCTGTTATGTGGCTCTTTACTGTGTAAAATAGCACCAGGGTTCTGGAGGAACGTTTTACTGTGTGCTGCGTCATATATTACTGTAATGTTGATAAAAGCTTCTTGATTTGACTCTTGTTGTGGGTGTATGTTATATAGAATGTTGGTTGGTGTGATGGAGCTTGTTGGTTGGCATAATGGAGATGGTCGGTTGGGGTGATGGAAATGGTTGCTCCAGGTATATGCAGCAGATAATGTAGGTGCTGCGGTACACACGACTGAAATCAGCCAACGGACAAAATCTAAAGCTTTAGATACACTTTGTGTTTGGTTTTTGAGGAATGATGGGTGGAAAAAGAGAAAAATCGAAACAATAAAAGCTCCACTAGATATGAATTTGTACCTCAACTACTTTCAACTTGTTTCCGTGATCGTGAAAAGAGACGGCACCCATGGGACATGTGTGTGGAAAGATTCAGTGATACCAGTATGGGAACGAAAGATCAAAAGGACACGAGAAAGCAAACAGTGTGCACACACACACACACACACACACACACACACACACACACACACACACAAAGCGTTTGATCTCTCACTTGCTGGCATTCCTCCATCAACTCTCACCTCAATACTGGCAAAAGGAAGCGAGGATGAGAGGACAGGAAGTTCAGTATAACAGAAGCGCTCAGGGGAAGTAATCAGGATTACACAAAGTGTAGTTGTTATCAATCTACAGCAACTTGCATAACATCAATTATAACATTTATATCAAAGGATTTACACACACACACACACACACACACACACACCACATCGTATGGAATATACCATGTTTAATAAACACTCGCCATCCAAACACCGCCATCCTCCAACTAAACACAGTCAACATGTTCATCAAACAACACACACAACATGATACCACTGTTCCCAATTTAATCTCCCACTGGATCAAAGTAGTAGTGTGTGTGTGGGTGCGCGTGAGAGAGATGGGAAACAATGTTTAATGGTTAAAGCAGGAATTGTTTTTTTTGGGTTGGTCTTTAGATGAGAGAATGCTGTTATTAACAAATGTGAAGTAGAGAAAGAGTTGGTGTTGGAGGAAAAAAACACTGGTGTCTAGACAGAGGGAGAGACAGACAGACAGACAGACAGACAGACAGAAAAATAGATAGATATAGACAAATGTGTGTGTGTTGGGGTTTTTCTATCCATCCATCCATCCATCCATCCATTTATATCTATACACACACACACACACACACACACACACACCCCCCACAAGCCGATCAGCAGTAAACATAATTTCTAAATGAAACTGGTACGTGGTGTAAGACGCTGCAGACCCCCAACTCCACACAAATCGTGTCCTGTGGTTTTACCTGCAAATATGGACACAGCAAAGCTTTCAAGTGTACAAACAGGCCATCAATCACTGTTCAATGTGATAAATATGTACACATAAGTGTGTTCATGCTCGGGGGTCCTGCTCCAGCATAGATGGATTCACACAGAGGGTTCGAACTCCTCGCCTGTGATGGGCTTTGGATCGTTTAAAGATAGAAATCTCAGTTAATCATTTACTGATCTACAAGAAAGGGATACGGAGAGAGAGACCTAGGAAAAAAATGGATACAGAGTGAGACAGAGAAAGACAAATAGACAGAGGGAAGGAGAGAGACAGAGGGAGGCTGAGGAAATGAGAGACACAGAGGGAAACATCCAGGGACTGAGAGGGAGAGAATGGGATTGGGGGTGGCAAGGGGAGACACAGAGAGAGACAAAGGGAGACAGAAGGGGATGGGGGGGGGGGTAGAGACAAAGGGAGACAGAGAGAGACCAAAGGAGTCAGAAGGGGGGGAAAAAGAGATAGAGACACAGAAAGGGGAAAATTAGAAAGAGAGAGAGAGAGAGAGAGAGAGAGAGAGAGAGAGAGTTCTTGATTGAGGCATGCTGGGCCGAGTAGGAACTTGCCTCACGACAAGTAAAACTGTTCCTTACGGCAAGTTAAAGGCCACGGTGCACATGCACGCACACACACCTCCTAATGCAGGTGTCCCACCCCACCACCCACCACACACACACACACACACACACACACACACACACACACACACACACACACACACACACTCTAAAGAGTGTGTAATGCTCATGCCCCAGGCTCTCCACTAAAACGCTTTGAAGACTGAACACTGAGCAAACAGCGGCGCGAAAAACGAGTCAAAACAACGGTCAAAAAACTACTAGCAAGAGGGGGAAAAAAAAAGAAAAAAATGACCCTCAGTGCCACACAGACGACTATTTCCTGTTCGACGCACGTGCACACGCATCACATTAGACACGTTTTTATATAGATACTAAATATATACACTGTGTGGCCAAAAGTATTGGGACACCCAATACCCAACCGACTTTTAAAGCCGAGACGGGAAACTTTCACAGTGACGAGGGCCAACATTTATTCTCCTTAGTACCAGGGGGCCGGATTATTTTACTTATTAACTCTGCGATGAAAACAGATCTGCATCACCGGTGTATCTTTCAGATTTTTCTTTGCGAGCAGTGGTTGAATGTGGAGTTAAATTAAAATCTAAAATGCCGATTTCATTTTTAAGCAAAACAAACACACAGGTGTCTCTTAAAACTTGGTAAAAAGATCATCTGTTTCCCATCTTAGCATGGTTTTCACCATCAATTCTTCTCTTTACTCATTTTGGTGAACGTTCTTAATAGCACGTATATCCTACTATGCTCCAAGTACTACGGTGACCGGCAGAAACTAGCGCCCTCTCTTGGTTGGAGAATGAACATCCTAAATTGAAAGCACTTCTTTCTGCATGCCGTGTCTGGTCTTTAAGCCGTATTTGAACTATATGATGTTTTTCCACAAACTGTTTTCACAAAGATGAAATTTTTCCTTCACTCGATCTAGGAGATCCGAACCTGTTCCAGCATGATGATGCACCTCCGTGAAGATCTGCTTTACACACGGGTTGGAGTGGAAGATCTATAGAGCTCTGACCCTCAACCCTTTGAGATGAATGTGAACTCTGACTGCACCCCAGGCCTCCTCACCCCACCTACTGTACATCAGTACCTGACTTTACTAACACCATTGTAGCTGAATGATTCTCCACAAAATCTAGTGGAACATCTTTCCAGAAGAATGGAGCTTATTATAACAGCAAATGGGGACTAAATGTGGAATGGGATGAGATGTTCATAAGAGCACATAATGTTAAGATGCGCTAGTCGAATTATATTCAGATTAATATACTATTTCAGTGGGAAACACAAAAACTTTCCTCAGATTGTTTGTGTATTTTAACCCATTCAAAATTCTTTGTTCTGATTGGTTAAGGCCCACTTTTAATCGCAGAAGCTCTGAATGCAGTTCAAATCACGATTGTTCTAAGTAGATCATACAGAGATTGTGTGGTGGACTTTTAATAATTTGTGTCGATGTGGTGAAGATTGTTGGAAGGAGTCTCCAGTATCAAAGCTCCACCTACCATACAAATGTATGAATATTCATTAAACATGCAATAAATAAAGTATAATGAAAGCTTTGGCACATTATGATTGTGTGTTGAGTTGTGGGTGTGGCCTACTTGTTACCCGTCTGCTCACATTAGAGTCGAGTAAAGTCGGCGTCTGTTTAATATAAAAAAAAATTGTGAAAAATGAACCAGATCTCTACTTGAAATGCGTCGATTAAAGTCCTTCTCTCCCTCCTTCACTTTTTTTCCTGTTCTCTTCGTCTGTGTGAGCAGTGTTCCCTCTCCCCCACTTGCGTCTCTCCTTCTCGCTCCGCTGCGCTATAATTAAAGTCATTAAGTCTCCTGAAAGCCCTGTGTAATTTCATGTTGCCTCCTGCGTTTATTCGGAGATAAAGGCATACTTTCCCGCTTTAGAATTTCCTCACATGTGGTTAGAAACATGTACCCCCATCGCTTTTCTTTCTTCAATTTTTTTTTTCCTTTTCCCCGAGAAGACCTGCCAGGACCTCGCTAAGCTACATGCAGAGGCCAAACACACACAGACTAGAGAGAGTGAGGGAGAGAGAGAGAGAGAGAGACACAGACAGCGGGTATAGACAGAGTGAGACATACACAAAGAGAGAAACAGACAGAAAGAGAGTGAGAATAAGAGATACAGGCAAAAGGCACAGACAGTAATATACAGAGAGAGAGAGAAAGAGAGAGAGAGAGAGAGAGAGAGAGAGAGAGAGAGACACAGACAGACAGGGGGTATAGACATAGTGAGACACATAGAAAAAGAGAGAGAGACAGACAGAATGAAAGAGTGAGAATAAGAGATACAGGCAAAAGGCACAGACAGTAATATACAGAGAGAGAGAGAGAGAGAGAGAGAGAGAGAGAGAGAGAGAGAGACACAGACAGACAGGGGGTATAGACATAGTGAGACACATAGAAAAAGAGAGAGAGACAGACAGAATGAAAGAGTGAGAATAAGAGATACAGGCAAAAGTTCTTTCTGAACATCCCATTCCACATTTAGTCTCCATTTGCTTTTATAATAAGCACCACTCTTCTGGAAAGATGCTCCACTAGATTTTGTGGAGATTCGTTAAGCAAAAATAATGTTAGTAAAATCAGGTAGTGATGAAGGTGAAGTGAGGAGGCCTGGGGTGCAGTCAGGGTTCACATTCATCCTGTTCAATAGCTCTATAGCAGGAGATCAACTTTGTGCACAGAGGCATCTTCATGCTGGAACAGGTCTGGTGTGTCTCCCAATTCAAGTGAAGCCTAAATTTCATACCAATTGTGTGTTTCTGACTTTGTGGGAACTGTTTAGAGACGAACCAGTCAGAAAAGTGTGGGAAAAGTCAGGTGTTCCAATACTTTTGCCAAATAGTGAACACAAGTCATCAGGAATATATTGATCCATGTATTAACAAGTAAGTTGTTTGTGTGCATTGGAGTTTGACCCAAAGTGGTGTGTGTGTGTGTGTGTGTGTGTGTGTGTGTGTGTGTGTGTGTGTGTGTGTGTGTGTGTGTGTGAGATTTTCTGAAAACTGAAATAATGAAGGAAATGAAAATCCGAGCGTCTTTTTCATTTCGATTCTCGATCGCACAGGAATAAAGACATTATAAACACAGCATTCCGAAAGCATTCCGTGTTGTGTTTGTGCAGGAAGGTGCACGGTCTTCGCTAAGTAGTGCGGAATTAACGTGAGAGAGATTCGGGGGCCTCGGCGAGGATCCGTGTCACACTGGGACACTTCGGGAACGGGGATTCGGGAAGTGATCGGAAAAATGACGCTCGATTTTCAGCCATATGTGCTTCTTTTCCACAAAATTCTGAGTCATGCAATTGTACAGGATGTCTTTAGATGTGGTAGCATGAAAATTAGGAGTCCCAAACTTCCAGCATGACAATACCCCTGTGCACAAAACCAGCTCTATGAAGATCTGCTTCACATGGGTTGGAGTGGAAGATCTCCTGCTAAAGAGCTCTGACCACAACCTGACTGAATAATGAATGTGAACGATGAGGCCTCATCATCTCACCTACATCAGTACCTGACTTTAATAACTCCCTTGTGGCTGAAGGAATCTCCACAAATTTTCACAAGCTCACTCCAGGGTCTAGTGGAACTTCTTCCCAGAAGAATGGAATGGGATTTTCAAACAGCACATAATCCTATGCTTAGGTGTCCACAAACTTTAGGTTATATAATGCATTTGTGCACCAGATTCTATTGAATTTTTCCCAACATGGCGGAATTTGAGTGAAACTGACATTCAGAGTATTCAATTTCAAATAAATTAAATTGTATTTGTTACATGGACATTCATACACAGTACGATAGTCACGTAGTGAATTTACGATTGTCCAATACCGAAGAACGTGCATGTAAATAGAAATAGAATATACAGTCGCCACTTTATCGCGAATTTCAATCCGGCACATAACTGTTTTGTTTTGTGAATGATCCCGATTTTAGTTCATCATAAGAAACGAGTAGCGTTACAAGAAACCGCAGGTTTCCGCTTACTTATTGGTTGTAATAACAAAAAAAGGGCGAAGTCAATAAAAATAAAGAATTCAGTGACGTGTATCTGTAACTCGGCCCCTTTTTTTTTTACCTTATAGGACACTTCAACCAATAAACAAGCAGAGAAACTACGCATAGGCTACAGTGCCGTTCTACAGAACTCACTATAAATGTGATATTTCTACAAATTTATACAAAACTCATCTCGCTATATTCTTGCAGATGTTTTCAGTGCGTGTTTAAATAGTGTAGGAGGATGATTAATGGCTGAATGCCAGGTCTAATGCTGACCTATAAAGGCCCTACTTGGTACGGCACCTCATTATCTGACGCAACTTTTAACTGCCTACACTCCAAGGCGAGATCTCCGTTTCCCCGATTCCGTTTTTTTTGTTTACTTTTTCCTCACATGCACCAAAGCAGTGGAATTCTCTCTTAGGATTAGACAGTCCGAGTCTTTCACCATTTTATATATATATTTTTTTTTCTTTTTATTATTATTATTATTATTATTATTTATTGTATTTTCTTTTCCCCCTCTCTCATCTTTAATTGTAATTTTTCCCTTTAATGCTTGGAAAGTGCTTTGAGATGCTACTTTTAAAGGCGCTATACAAAAATAAAGATAATAATAATAATAATAATAATTATTATTATTATTATTATTAAGAAACTAAATACGAATTTTGGGGTGGCGTCCGTTTATCGCAGAAATTCGATTTCCATAATCGGTTTTGGCACGGGGGACGACTGTATATAAAACATAAAAATATAAACTATATCACATGGAAAGGAATGTGGAATATGAAATATATATTGTGCAGTAGCACTCTGTCAGGTCCACGCTCACTACACCTTCATAATCACTTATTAACACGTTACTGTAGCTCGCCAGGTAAATGAGCATTTCCAGGAATAAGCAGTCACACATTTCTCAGTCGGCTCGCAACTGTGTTTTCACAACTAACAATGCTTGTGCTTAATTCAATCATTGTCGAAAGACTTAATGTGAAATTACACAGAAGTGAGGTATAGGCACAAAGAAAAGAAAAGCCAAAAAAAGTTTAAAAGACTTCAACCCCCCTTTAACATCAAAGTAGGAGCAAGTAATTAAAGACAGCTTTTCTTCACAATTAAGAAATACAAAATGTATGCTATTTGTCACAAATACCCTTTAATATGTAAACAAAACTAATTAAGGTACACTGTCTGGTTGCTACAGTCATATAACAAACATCTGCAACTGCGAAATGAGGTCATAATGATCATAAACATCGTGGACAAATGATCCTAAATAAAACTAACCCTTCATATAGACAAAATTTTCCAATATTTCCGAGCTCACAAAAAACAACAAAATCAATACTGAAGACAACAAAACAGAGAAAGCGTTCGACTGAGACGTCAAAACTTACAAATATTAGTCAAAAATAGGGGGAAATTAATCAAATATTTAATAATTTTTTTAATTAAAGCATAAAATTCATTTCCACTGAAAATCAGATCACATTTCAGTTTCACTACAAATTAAAAAAATATATATTTCTTGGGAATTTGTTTCATGATTAGCACCACGTAGTGCTCCTGGTGCAACTGTTTATGCAGCAACACAGGCAGCGCTGATTAGCACCACAACAGGATTGTTTTTTTGGAAAAAACGTTTTTGACATGAAAGCTGCAACACGTTTGATGTCCAATCAGTGTTTCCTTCCAGTCCGAGCAAAAATATTTCCACGAGTCAGCAGGAAATATGACTTTTTTGGGTAAGGTGACTGTTTCTTACAGTCATAAACATTTATAGCTTCAAAATGAGGTCATAATGATCATAACCATTACTACTACATAAATTTCGAAACTAATAATTATAATATTTATTATCGAAATCTTCACATATTTCCAGCAACCTTTTCTGCCCCCTTGTTGGAAATTTCCTAACAATTATTGTAGAATTTCTGAGAGAAACTTTGATATTCCAGATAGTTTCGACTCCTTTCTGTCATTGCTACGTCTTTACATTGTTCAGATCAAAGGACATGCTGACGAAGCAAATCATTAACCTTAGCAATTTGCTAGTTTGTGCTTAGCAACAGCATTCTTACATCTTTAACCTCTGAAGTGTGTTGTTTGTTGTTCTGTCTGGAATTCAGGAAGCTCTTTTGATGAACATCATACCCAAGTAAATACACCAGTCTAATTAGCAAAACACTGATATTCTGTGTTAAACAAAATCGCTTAGTCTAAACAATATTAAATTGTAGCTAAACAACTAAGACATTTGTATCCATAGGTTAAATAAATAAATTTAAAAAATGTAACAAATTTTTATAGCTACCCAACAAACCTTATTATATCACATTTATGGCATTCGTTAAACTCCATCATCCCAGTTATACACCTGAGCAGCTAAGGGTTAAGGGATTTCCAATCAGAAGTCCAACATCTTAACCATTGAGCGCCCAGGTCTTAGTAATTCCAAAGTAATAACATATAGATATCAAAAGTTAGCTATATAACTAGCTGTGGTAACTTTCAATACAGGGACTGAGTACTTATTTGAAAATCCGTGTAATTTCCTCACACTGGCTCCCAGTACAGCGTGTTCACTTCCTGTAGATTCCTCAGACGTCCGTCGCGTCTCCTTCATTATCTCCCTTACATTTAATCAGCTAAAAAAGGAGCCTGTAATGAGAAGCCTACTAAAACCCCAAGGATTGAGACAGCCACTAATTCAATTTCCGCTCCTTTGGTCAGCGGTGGCGTTTTTTCCCCCCCCACTGCTGTCATCATCATCTACAAGGATAACTAAACAATTCTGCTGGTTAAAAAGGTCACACAAAGCCTCCCACTCAAGCCAATTATCAGGTTTTCAAACAAAGTGTCCACACAGCAGTGTGAATTCATGCTAATGAAGGAACTAGCACACATTCATATAGCTATATTTAATCGTGTATTTTATTCTAGCTAGCAAACTTGCCGATCTTCTCAATACATGTAAAGTATTATTTTATATTTTACTGCAGTGGTAAAGGTAACGAAATTAAATTTCTATTCAGTTCTTACAGTCTCTCAATTATTTTTGTAACCTAATTTTTACCTCAGGATAAAAACTAATTGTAAAATTGTAATGAAGCTTAAATAAGCAAATTAAACCAGCACCATGTCCTCATCATGACAAAAATGTCACACACATACACGAATACCTGAACAAATAAAACCACCAAACCAACTCATCAATCTCAGAAGTATACACCATCAAACCCCCACACCCACATCTCAGGTGATAAACTCTAGATTACTATCTATAATACCACACTGGCACACAGCACCTTCTTATAAAATCCATCATACACACAGGCCACGTGATTGTGTAATTGTTGGTTTTCAACATCACTCACAACCATTCGCCATTCAACCAAACACTCAAAACCTCCAAACTCACACACATCTATCCACACCACAAACACTAACCCAACAAACATCCAAACACACCAAACCAACCAAATACACTGATCCTACCAACCTCCAGACACACAACCCCTACACACCGCAACCAAGCACAACCGCTCAATCATTTCCAAACACAAGCCCAAACACACCAAGCCCAGCCAAACACACACACCAACCCCACACACACAAACCTCTCACTCATCCAGATACATGGTAATCAAACACAACCCCACACACCCTTACACAAACCAACTTCAAAACACCCCCAATCACACCCCAATATAAAATACATCAAACTCACACCTCCAGATACCTGGCAACCAAATACAACAAAGTAACCAAGCAAACCACCCCCTCATCCAGAAACACAAAACAACCCACCACACCAACCTCATCTCCATCCAAATACAACACAACCCCCCATCTATCCATCCATCCAAACACAACACAACCCCCCATCTATCCATCCGAACCCAACCCCACATCTATCTATTCATCCAAACCCAACATCGATCCATCCATCCAAACAAAACCCAATCCAATACACCAACCCCACATCTATCCATCCATCCAAACACAACACAACCCCCCCATCTATCCATCCGAACCCAACCCCACATCTATCTATCTATCCATCCAAACCCAACCCCACATCTATTCATCCAAACACAACCCAATCCAATACACCAACCCCACATCCATCCATCCAAACAAAACCCATTACACACAAACTCCACAACTACACCAGCTACATACTTGACAAAACACACAAACACACTCTCAAACACAATTCCTCACCTCCCTACATCCGTACGTTTAAACACACACCAGACACAACCCACAGCTACACACTGCACAAACCCATCAACATCAAATTAAGAGCTCAATCAAGCCAACACACACACACACACACACACACACACTCGCAATCACTGGCTGCACTAATTCTTTCAGACGCCTGAACACACACACACAAAGCGCAAAAAAAAAAAAAAAACCTTCCACTGCCTCATTAATCCAAACACACAGCTCCTTTAATTTTTAAAAATAAAATCCTAAAAGAATCTCCCACAGAGGAAGAAAACACACACTGTGTGAGTTTGGAGTAAGGGAAAAAAAGGGGAAAAAAGAGGAGTGTCTCGTCCTGAATGCAGACGGAGGATAATTAAAGGGGCACGTACACTCCGCCTTCATACCTCTCTAATCTAGTCTTCCCTTGAAGTGGCACAGTGTGTGTTTGCGTTTGTGTGTGTGTTTCTCTCTCTGTGTGATTATTTCAAACTATATTTTGTACGTGTGTGTGTTCTTTGTAATGGGATCTTCTGCATTGAAGAGAGCTGCATTTCTCCCTGGACAAACAGAGCGGCAGGTTTAAACTATGCCCGAGTTTTGCAGGTCTCTCTCACACACACACACACAGAGGAGATTACCAACCCCCTGCTTCTCAGTACGGTGGAGGAAGCGAGTGAAAAAGGGGATAAAAAACAATTCAGGAGGAAAAAGAAACAACCAGACAGGTGCCAATTTAAAACTTTCTGGATAATGATTACCAATAAATAAACTAACACAGACAGACAGACAAAACTATAGATCACCACACCAATAAATAATAAAAAATACAGAAGGATAAACAAGATAGACAGATACTATAGAACGATAGCCAGATAGACATAGAACGAAAAATACTATAGAACGATAGATCAACAGACATAAAACAAAAGGTAGAAGAGACCATTAAATAGATAGATAGACAGACAGACAGACAGAGACACCATAGAAAGATAGATACTATAAAATGATAGATAGAACAAAAGATAGAATGATCAATCGATAGATAGATGGACTTCTGGATGGAGTTCTCTTCAAAAGGAAACCACTTGCTGCAGCTGAGGATGTTCTCCACATGAACAGCTGAAAGTTCCATGAGGTTACTGAGGATGATTCCACTCAAGAACCATGAAGATAACCTACGACTGAAATTTATTTAAACAGTAGGCTACAGTCGCCATGAACAGTTTTGCACCCAAGTGTCCATCAATGATCAGTTGATAACCGACACTGATGGAACTGTAATGAATCGACATTCTGTGTCTCCCAGATGAGGACAGGTTTCCTTAGAGACTTTCTGAGGAAAAACCTTGAGATGATCCAGAGTTTTTTCCTGCTATAGTCACCACTGGGTCACTCATTAGGGAATAATGGAACTAAATTACTAAACCCTGACACTGGAGACTCCTTCCATAAACATCTCCAGCGCTTGTGTCAAAGCCGCTATCATAGAACAGCAGAGAGCAGTGTGAGCGCATTAATCTAAACCCACTGGAGCTACTGTGGTGGCTGCAGGGAATGGTAAAGTAATCAACACCTCCGGCCTGGGAGCTTCTTTATTAATGACCTCGATGTTCTTTACACAACCATGAGAAGAAAAAAAAAAAGAAAGCTGTTTCTCTCATTTGCACTTCTCCTTTTCTCCCCCTTATTCATCCCTGAGAGAAAGTGAGAGAAAGAAAAGAGCTCGCTTCTTGTTTCGCCGTCTTTTGTGTGTGACTGTAACTTAGCCGACAAACACACACACCTGGTGTGTGTGAGACTCCCCTTTTTATCCCCTTTCACCGCAGAACCCCTCTCTTTCTCTCACTATCACCTTCATTCACTTTCTTTCTCCCTCATTTGCTTTCTCATGCTCTCACACTTTTTTCCTCTCAACTTTCTCATCAATCACACAGCGTCGCCTCACGACTTGTCCCTGAGACGTACAGTCCTCCTCCTCTCGCGCCTCGTCCCCGAGACGTACAGTCCTCCTCGTCCCCGAGACATACAGTCCTCCTCCTCTCGCGCCTCGTCCCCGAGACGTACAGTCCTCCTCCTTTTGCGCCTCGTCCCCGAGACGTACAGTCCTCCTCGTCCCCGAGACGTACAGTCCTCCTCGTCCCCGAGACGTACAGTCCTCCTCGTCCCCGAGACGTACAGTCCTCCTCGTCCCCGAGACGTACAGTCCTCCTCCTCTCGCGCCTCGTCCCCGAGACGTACAGTCCTCCTTGTCCCCGAGACGTACAGTCCTCCTCCTCTCGCGCCTCGTCCTCGAGACGTACAGTCCTCCTCCTTTTGCGCCTCGTCCCCGAGACGTACAGTCCTCCTCGTCCGCCGAGACGTACAGTCCTCCTCGTCCGCCGAGACGTACAGTCCTCCTCGTCCGCCGAGACGTACAGTCCTCCTCGTCCGCCGAGACGTACAGTCCTCCTCCTCTCACGCCTAGTCCCCGAGACGTAAGTAGTCTTCCTCCTCTCGCGCCTCGTCCCCGAGACGTACAGTAGTCCTCCTCCTCTCGCGCCTCGTCCCCGAGACGTACAGTAGTCCTCCTCTCGCGCCTCGTCCCCGAGACGTACAGTCCTCCTCGTCCCCGAGACGTACAGTCCTCCTCCTCTCGCGCCTCGTCCCCGAGACGTACAGTCCTCCTTCTCTCGCGCCTCGTCCCCGAGACGTACAGTCCTCCTCCTCTCGCGCCTCGTCCCCGAGACGTACAGTCCTCCTCCTCTCGCGCCTCGTCCCCGAGACGTACAGTCCTCTTTCAACTCGTCCCCGAGACATACACTCCTCTCGCGACTCGTCCCCGGGACCTACACTCCTCCTTCTCTGGCGACTCGCCTGTGTGTGAAAAGTGGCGTCCGCACGTTTCCAGCTCTGTTTTGTGCGCGAGACCCCCGAGCGGTTCAGAGTTTAGTGGGTGGTGCGTCAGTAATAAACTGTCCATGGGAAAACTGTGCTTTGTGTGTAGTTAATGGGACTAAATAAAGCATTTAGGGAAATAATTAGCTTTTTAGTATTTTAATTACTCAAGGAATCGTTTCAGCCGTTTCACCCTGAGACCTGCACACCGTGTCGTCTTGTGACTTGTCCCTAAAACGTTCACAACACGTCTCACAACTCTTCCCTGAGAGAAACACGCTCCAAATCAGTGATCAGGTAAAGGAACGCTGCTACACACAGGAAACACGAGTACAGAAACAGTGTATTAGGAGACACTTTGTGTGAGTCACCGTTCTGTTTTGTGTTTACTTTTTCCTTCAGTTCACTGCAGTCTCCTAAACTCCGAGCGTCTCAGGCTTGCCTCCGGTTTTGAGAAATGGCTGCTGGAGGAACTTCAAAACCTTCCTGCTCTTTGATTTCTGTTTCCTCCACCAAATAATCACCGCCATTTTTCCTTTTACAAAGCCTTTGAAGGAAGAGACTCCATGACCATTATCCTTCTCTTTCTTTTTTTTCCTCTTTTTCTGTGCCACCCTCTCCAACTCTCTCACTCTCTCTTTGTGCCTTTCTATCCACCTCTCTACCAGTCTGCCCATTTGTATATCTGTCTCTAGTTTTCTCTCTTCCTCTCCATTTCTCATCTTGAGGCTTTCACTCTGTTCACATTGTTGTCACACTGTTCTGCTCACAAATCCTCTCTCTCTCTCTCTCTCTCTCTCTCTCTCTCTCTCTCTCTCTCTCTCTCTCTCTAACTTTTTATTCCCATCTGTCTCTCAGACTCTCTCTCTATTCATTTGTCTCTAGCCCTGTCCCTCTCTTCTACTCTCTCTCTCTCCATCTTTAGAATTTTTCATTCTATCTTCCTCGCAGTATTTTGTCCTCCAATTATTTCTCTCTCTCTGAACCTTCTCTTCATGTCTCCTTGTCAATCTGTCTCTCTCTCTTTTGTCTCCTTGTCAGTCTCTGTGTCTCTCTTTTCACTGGGTGTCTCCTTGGCAATCTTTCTCTCCATCCCTCTCTCTCTCTCACTTTCCCTCCATTCTCATTAATCTTTCTGTCCCTCTCTTTGTCTCTCTCTCAGTGTCTTTGGCAGTCTTTCTCTTTCCCTCTCCTCATCAATCTTTCTCTCAATCTCTTTGTCTCTCTCTCGCTGTCTTTGTCAATCTTTCTGTGTGTGTGCGTGCGTGTGTGCATGTCCCTCTCTCCTTTTAGTTCTCTCTCTCTCTAGTTTATTTCTTGGTCTCCCCCCCCAGTCCTCTCTCTCTCTTTCCCTCTTTCTCTGTCTCAGTGGGCTGCTCCATTCTAAGTCTCAGTCTGAAAGTTTAATAAAACTTGGGGAGATTGAACAGCGCCATCATTCGGCTCACTTACCACACACACACACACACACACACACACACGTTACAAGAGACTTCCCAGTGGTCATGACAACGAGCTCAGCAAGTGCCAAAGGCGAGATTTTTATAGCCACCGAGGAGCCAATCTAAGGAGGCTCCACCCTCTAGTTGCACGACCTTTGAACTCCAAGAGAAGGAAAATCCGCTGAGATATCAGCAGGTTGAAGAGAATGCAAACATGAAAGAGGAACCCCAGAGATCAGCGCTCACAATCAGACACTCAGCCTGGGTGTGGGTGGGAGTGCGCATGAATTACTAGTCCAAATAACGTTCTTATTTAAACTGAAGAATGGTTGTAAGTGAGACACACAGTCACAGAATGAGAAAGAGACACAAAGGGATAAAGTGGGAAAGACACGCCAAAAACACACGTGCACATAAAGCAACAACAAAAAAGATCAAGGGGGGAAAAGCAAAAGAGAAAGAAAAACACAAACCAAAAAGTGACACAGTGGGAGACACAAACTTACACCAATGCATAAAAGTACATTTTAAGGTCTCGGGCCACTTGTCTTCGTCTCCCACTCACCTTTTCTTTTGTTTTTCTTTTTTTCTCAGCCTGCATTTCATTCTCTTACTTTTCTTCTTTCTTTCTCCCTTACCCTCAGTCTGGGTCTTCATCTGTGTCTTAGTCTCTCACCTTTTCTTTCCCTCAGATTTGTGCCTCAGTCTCTCACCTTTTCTTCAATATTTCTCTCTCATCCTCTGTCTGTGTCCCTCACCTGTGGCTGTCTTCTTTCTTTTTTTGCTCACCTCCTCTTTTATACCAGATAAGGAAAATCCTGAATTCTCTAAAGTGGGGTTAAGGTCAGGCCACGCAGCCACGTGCCAATGTAACAGGAAGCAGGGGCAGCCACAGACAGGAACTTGGGGAATAAATAGTGTATATACAACACCAACACACACACACACACACACACACACACACACACACCTCATTAAAGAAGCTGTATAAAAATGGCCACACAGTGTTTCCCCCTCTAATGAAGTGTTTTTGTGATCAGCCTCGACAACAAACCCTAGAGTTCTAAACACACAGCTAAGAGTGTGTGTGTGTGTGTGTGTGTGTGTGGTGAGTGTAAGAGAAGCATTAGTGCACCTACACACCCCAACGAGTGCTCTTAAAACTAGTGCTCAGCCTTGTTCTGCCAAGCCGCTCAAGCCATAAAACAGAAGGAGAGACGGAGAGACAGTGTCACAGAGAGAGACAAAGAAAGAAAGAGTGAGAGAGAAAGGGAGACAGAGATGGAGAGAGACACATAGAAAGACACTAACAGACCAGACAGGCAGACTGAGACAGAGAGAGATAGAAAGAGACAAAAAGAGATAGAAAGACAGACAAAGAAAGAGCGATAGAGAGACAGGCAGACAGAGACCCACAGAGAGAGAGAGAGAGAGAGAGAGAGAGAGAGAGAGAGAGAGAGCGCGACAGACAATAGACAGGGAGCACAAAATGTAGTTTTCAGGGTGGAGAAAGCTGGAAAGGGTGGTAAAATGTAGATTTAAAAAAAAGAAAAGAGCAAGCAGAGAGCTGGACTCTGTTGAGGAAGTTATACACATGGAAATCGCAAGACGAAATGTTAAAAGGCAAATGTATAAAAGTTACCTTGCCGAGGACGGTGAGGCAGCTGGGGTCGAGCTCCGGCTGCTCCAGCTTGACCACGCCCACCCAGCCATACTCATACAGGTCCTCCTCATCGTTATTATTACACAGACCCAGAGGATGCATCTGTAACACACACACACAAATATTTAACACCAACACTAATGTACAGTGTTTTATTCCACTTATACCACACAGCTTTTCACGATTAGAGATGAGGAACACTGGAGGATGCAGGAACTGCAAGTGACCGTTAGCAATAATGTTCCTGCAGCGATTAAGAACGGAAGAACATATCTTCTTAGAACGCAACTGATACAAAGCATCTTTACACCTCAAGACAAACGGGTGCAGTGATGTTTCGTGTATGATTTGTTACGCTTAAAGCTGTCGCTCTAGACAACTAATGAAGACCTTCTGACCAATCAGGGTCTAGAATTCGCTCTCTCTACAAATGCTAAAGAGATTCCAGTGATCCTGTCCCCTACTGCTCTCCAGACCTGCCTGGTCCAACCTGATGCTGAACCTCTTACATCTGTGACAGTTTCGCACAACACCAAACTACCCAGAAGTGTCTTAAAAGTGTTTTTATTTAAAACGGACAGTAATTTGTTGAATAGTTTTAAGTGGGTTAGAAAATAACAGCACCAAAAAATGTTGTAATTATGCAACATCTAGCCAAAAGTAAACAAGCTTTCCCTTTTAATATTAAATTCCACATGTTGTGGGGTGACCTGCGAGGAATTTCAAAAGTATTGGCACACCTGACTTTTCCAGCCATAAATGCTGCTTCTTCAAAATTGTTGGAGTAGGAGTTGAACTAGGAGACCAAAACCTGTTCCAGCATGGCACTGCCCGTGTGCACAAAGCCAGCTCCATGAAGAAATACTTTCCATGGGTTGGAGTGGAACATGTCCCGCTTTAGAGCTCCACAACTCAAAACATATTAAACACTTATGAATGTGAATGCTGACTGCACCCCAGGCCTCCTCACCTCACCTACATCAGTACCCGACTAACACCCAAATCTCCTCAAGCAAAATCTAGTGGAACATCTCCGAAGAGTGGAGGTTATGGGGATTGAATATGGAATGGGATGTTCGAAAAACATGTGCATAAGGACTTTTCTTCAGATGATTGAGAAGTGAGGCGCCTGCATTTGTTCTGCTGAAGCCGGGAAAATAAACAAATTCTCCTCGAGAGTTTAGAAACGTATTCAGCCTTTTATTCCAGTGCTTCCATTCGCCCGCTTTCATGTAGGCCAGGATTTAAATTGCAGCCCTTGCAGTTTGAATAACGCACGCTTTGAAATCACCAAGCGTTCCACTCTGATGCCTGCACGCTCGTAAACCCGAGTTACTCCACCGGCTCTGATCAAAGCCACGCCGCGCAGCAGGTGCTGATAAAAACGTCTTAATGTTGGTGAAAAAGAACTGGGCCAAAGATTATTTGCTATTTACATAACTGCTGGAAGAGGTCAGGTGCGGCGCGAGCCGCTTTACGGCTTTGTAATTCTTATCACCACTATATCAAGCGTGCGATTGCTTTTGCTCAATAACACTATAAACCCGAGCACAAGAGTCTTTTCAGGCTCTTGTTTAAAAGAGTTGCATTTACATTTTATGGCATTTGGCAGACGCCCTTATCCAGAGCGACTTACATTCATCCCGTTCATTCGACTGAGCAGCTTAAGGGCCTCGTTCAGGGGCCCAGCATGGTGTGGCTGGGATTTGAACTCATGACCTTTGGTTACAAAGTCCAGTGCCTTAACCACTGAGCAACCACCTCTTCCTATGATATAGGTATGAAGAAAGCTTCTACAGTTTTTGATAACAGAAGAAGAGGTAGAAGCAGAAGAAGCGGAAACTTCAAGTGTCCCAGTACTTTTGAAATTCCTCTCCGGTCACCCACACGGGTTTTGATCCAGCAGGGGCAGCAGTTTAAAAAGCTGGCTGGAGGAAAGTGTAGGGTCATGGGTTCAAATCCCCAAACCACCTCGCTGCCACTGCTGGGCCCTTGAGCAAGGCCCTTAACCCCCAACTGCTCAGCTGTATAACTAAGTTAACTAAGTCACTCTGGATAAGATTGCTGTCGAATGATAATGTAGGTTTGTACAAAGCAGGTGTGGATTTGACAAAAACAAAATGAACTTCAGACAAATATAAAGCATGTTGTGGCAGCAGCGATCTCTCCAAGCGTGTGGATGAAAAGATATTCACGAGTTGCACAGCTTTGATTTCTAATACTAAATTCCAGTTTTTGTGGGGGACCTGAGGGGATTCCAAAAGTATCGAGGCACCTGACTGTTCCAGCCATATGTGCTGCTTCTTCTTCAAACTGTTCCCAATTGTATAGGATGTCGTTTGGGTGAAATGTTCGCTTCAAGTTGAACTACCTGTTCCAGCCTGTGCACAAAGCCAGCTGGCTGAAGATACATGGGGTGGAGTGAAAGCTCTCCTGCTATAGAGCTCCGCCCTCAAACCTACTTATCTTAATGGAAGTGAAGGCATGAGTACACCTGACTTTACTAGCATGCTAATCGGCATTATTTGGGGGGGACCTTTTCCCAGAAGTGTGGAGGATTTTATAAGAGTAAATGAGGACTGAATGTGGAAGGGGAACTGTTCCAAACTTGTCCACAAACTTGTGTCCATATATTGCGTATGTTTATAGGAATTAAACACGTGTGTAAAAACGCAAAACGGTTTCAGTTACTGAAGAACCAACGACCATAAACAAAATCAGATCATTCTGAGAGTGGACACGATGCTGCATGTCTGCAGGTGTCATCAATAAAAAAAATAATAAACAAAATACACAGACTTCTATAACAATGTTTTATAAATACATCAAATCAGAAAAACAGGATGCCATTTCTCCACGAACACCCCAGTGAGCTTCCCCTGGAGGCCCCATGAGCGCCTAAATGCCCCACTGCCTCAAACCGAATTGCTCGCTTTCTCTCCCTCCCCCTAATCCATCTCTTTCTCTCTTTTCACCACCACCGCTAGAGGTGTCCCTCATTGTTTAGCACGCCATCTCATTCCAAACCGTAGGGGGGTGGATTCAGTTGTGGATCTTCTTACACGGCCGCAGAGGAGCTTTCAGTCCCACAGTCGGCAGTGAACGCCGCCAAAAACGCTCCACCAATCAGAGTTCCTTTCAATGCAGCTAGCTGTGCACATTTACATAGCTTAGCATCGGATACGGAGACCCGCCAAATGCCTGAGCAGCACACGCACACACGGAAATACATGTGACAAAAAAAAAAGTTACCCTAAACGGACAAAGAAAGTGACCCAATTTGAGTTTGGGATCAACACACATACACACACACACACAGAAAAATCACTCAACTCAGTGACTAACACAAATCACAGGGGCTTTGATCATCCAACAACAGCTATTCAGCCCCTCACTACTATCGCCCCTGGTTACATATCCACCTATCCACCTACCCCCCCCCCCCCACACACACACACACACACACACTTCAATAGCTACCCATGCTTTTTTTTGGTGTGTGGCATGGCATGCTGTGCTGGCCGTCTTTGAAAGAGGCTCGTCAAAGTTTCAGAGAGATTCAAAGCAGCCTGTGCATATGTGTGTGTGTGTGTGTGTGTGTGTGTGTGTGTTCCGTCCTACAGTCCAAAAAAGATGAGAAACTTCAAAAGAGGTAAATTATACTCCAACACACAAAGTCACAACTCTACACACAAAAGCTGGGGATACAACGATACGACCAAAATAATCATGATACGATTTCAGTCACAGGATATGAACTCTATTTATACCATTATTAAAACTTTGTTTTGTAATTAATTTAACTCGCTAGAAGCAGCTGATATTGTGTTCAAATGTTGTACTTAAAACTGTAAATCAGATGCTTAAAAAAATCTTTCAGGTTGACACTTTTTCCTTTTTTTTACAAAAAAAAATAGTTTTGATTGATCATTTTATTAATCGAGCATGAACAAGTAATTTGTTTCTATTTCCCAAACCCCGCCCACACCCCTCAATCACCACTGCCTAGAAAAAATAGCTATAAATAAAATAGTACATTAAACTACTTAGCCCACTTCAGATGCAGTATATCGTACACTACATCTGGGACAAAACGTCACCCCCTAAAGTACAAACATTGTGATGTACAGTAGGTCAAATAATAATATTAATAATAATAATAATAATAATAATACCAAGCCTAATGATCTATTTCCAAAAGTAGCTAATTGTGTGTTTAAATGTTGCAATTAAAATTGTAAATCAAGTTAGAAAAATCTCTTCGCCAGATTTTTTTGCAGACTGTACAGATTGTTAGCTACCACATTACACTGCTAGCCCCTCCCACAGTGTCCACAACCATACTTCCACCCTTCCCCCAACCCCATCGATTACTACTAGAAAGATTAGCTATAAATAGAATAGCGACCTGAATAAACGACTAACCGCAATAGTGGCGTAGTGGTGGTTACATTTGAATTCCTGACCTTCCGACCTTCCTTCCAGAGGTCCAACATCTCACCCACTGAGCTACCACTAAACAACTAAATATACTTTCTCCAAAGGGACGTTAGCATATTTTCTGTCCCCATGACCCAATAGAAAATGCAGGACATAGTTTGGGATGCGACGTTAGCCCCTTTCGGTCGAACATTGTAGTGTATTGTAGGTCGAATAATAATATCGATACCAAGCCCACTGATCTGTTTTTAGAAGTTGCTGTGAGCTCAAAGCACTTGTCTGTAGGCCAAGACAAAATGAAAACAGGCCATGTGCACTTTTTTTTTCTTTTTTAGGTTCCCAAATTGAGTCTGGAGCGCAAACGCTTTTCCCGAATGCATCGTTTAACCGCGGTCTTGTGAACCTGGCGGTGGTTTTGCAGGCTTGTGTGGACGGTGTGAGATTGTGCATAGTGGCCTGGTTCCAGTAACAGAGGGCACACAGCGAGCAGCCTCAGGAATGGCATTTAGGTCGAGGCTGGAATCAATTTCAGCCACAACAATCAAGCAGCGCAGTTCGCCGCGGGCTCCGGGCCGCTATTGAACACGTCCCCATCCATTTCCCCCCCGCACTAAAACCACAGCCACAATAATCTCTCATGAACTGTTTTAGTTTCATTGGATCTAAAAAAAATAAATTACATAGCACAACATAGTCCAATAAATATTCATCAAACAAGAACTTTTTTGTTCCTTTTACATCACTGCAGTAATGGAATACGATTTCTGCTCAACATTTTTATCCCTTTATAGATACATTCCTAAAACAAAGTTAGCTCTGATCAGTAGAGGCTTTAAGTAGATGTTTTCCTAGAAGCTCTCAGCAACCCTTGTCATGTCTTGTAAAAACGTATTATTTCAAAAGCACCAACACTCGAGACCAAAAACTGTTCATCATCTTCATACATCTTCCTTCACAGAATCAACAGCTGTATGCTTTTTATAAAAAAAACAAAAAAAAAACCAATGCTGTAAAAACCTCTAACTCCCATGTGGAAAATCAAGCAATTGTGACCAGTGATTTATAAACACACACTTTCGGGCTACGTCGACACTAACGTGGATAACTTTGAATATGGCGTTTGCGTCTATAAAAATAATACGCGTCCACACAATTGCCTTGAAACGCTTCTCAAAAGTCGTCTGTTTGCACCGAAACGTCTGAAAACGCTCACGTCCCGGTACTGCGAGTGAAAAAAAAGGCGCTCCAACCCACGCCAGTTCCAGCATGAAATTTATTTACTTCTTACTCTTATGCGTCGTCATTTCATTTCCTTTTTTTTACGGTCCGTACTGCAGCGCAAAAGCAACGTTTTTTTAATCGAGCCACTCTAGAGAGTGTTTTCAAAAAGCTACATTTTTGTAGTTGCCACTGGCGTTACTCTTTAGGGACAAACACTTCAAGGACAATTATAAGGACCAAATTTATACATTCTTTTATTACTGCTTTATCTCTGTAAAGCTGCTTTGAGACAATGTCCACTGTTAAAAGCACTATACAAATAAAAATGAAATGAATTGAAGAATGCTATCTCTGTGTGGACAGGAGGCAGGAATGGAGAGAAAAATACACATTTTCAAATGAAAATATTAGTGTAGACATGGCCTTGGTGTCACCCATATGAGGATGAGGTTCCCCTTTTGAGTCTGGTTCCTCTACAGATTATGCCTTCTATAAAATAGTTTAAATTTTAATTTAATTCGATTGAACCAATTGGAATGGAGAATTCTAAAGTGCTGTGGTAAAACAGGAAGCTGTGTGTGTGATGTGGGAACAGGATATTTGATACAAACTACTTCCTTTGAATAACAGGACTTTGCCAGATACAAGTGCCAACTCCTGAAATTACAAAACCGCAAAAGTCCCGAGACATGAACCGACCCATGGAAGCAGCCTTACATGCATCAAACGCTCGGCGAAACTCGGCAGTCGCTGGAAAGAGCTGCATGTCTTAAACACCGCCATGCTGAATTTCACAACACTTGTAAAACGTTAGGCTTAGTAGAGTAATAAATGAGCTATGCGCGTTCAGACTGGGGACGGGGCCGTTAAAAAAAAAAAAATTAGTTTCACGAGGATACATGACTACATCATTCACACCAGCAAGGCAGCGAGTGTGTCCAAGCCATGTAATAAAACCCCTCTGCCTGACCCCTCTCTAGATTTTGTCCTCCATCTACACTGAACAAACCCTCCCCTCTACGTCTCCCCCAATTCCAACCCAATGCCCATCACCCAGCTACCCCTGCTTTTTCGACCACAAGGGAACGAGGAGGATTTCCTGGAATAACAAACTGTCCTGCCAGGAGAGCTAGGGGAATACTTGATCAAAGACAGCAGAAAGCCCCATGGGCTCTTGGCCACTTAGAGCAGCCATGGCCTCAGCGTGCACTTTCAGGAGAGCTTTTAAACATGGCCGAGGGCTTTTAAATAAGCCCGAGAGCTCCGCGCTCTGCTGAACTTAGCTCAACGCCGTGCTGCTATGCTATCGGACAGCAGCTGCACATGGGCTTTTCAGGGTCCCTGCTGGCCTCCCATTGAAACCCCCCCATTCAAAAAAAAAAGTAAAATCCCTTAGGCAACCATTGCCATTTTATCTAAACATCTCTACAGAGACATCTTTATAGATAACTGCAAGCTGAACAGTAAAAGTAGTGTATGTTTGATATCTGAATCAGGTTTTCTGTGTAAACTACGGAAGCGTAGACTTCCATAACTGTAATTAGAAAGTTTATATTTTTCATTAAGCTGGTTTATGAGGACATGTTTAAACTGATGTCCTGATCAGATTACATGTCAGTTAGCTAACTAGCAAATGATATGACAGCTACCAAACATGAAGATAAAGACTAGCACAGGTTACCTCTGTGAGACCAGAAGTTATTCACACATCGACTTTGTCATTTTATAGATGTTTTAATTCAGTTTGCGAGGTAGAAGCTCAGTGTTTAAGGCTTTAGGTTACTGATCAGAAAGTTGGGGGTTTACGGCCAGGTATGGCCAAGCTGCCACTCTTGGGGCCTCTGAGCAAGGACCCTCTGTGCTCCAGGGGTGCACATCATGGCTGACCCTGCTTCTCTGACCCCAGCTTCCCAAAATCACTGGGATATTTCAAGAAAGAATTTCACTGTGGTGTAATGTACATGTGACAAATACCTTTCTTTTTTTTATTTTCTTTAGAACAATTGAGGGCTAAAGGGCCATGCAAAAGGACCAGTTGTTGGTTGACCCCATTGTTGGTCAGACTGTACAACCATGATGTAGGATCTCAGTTGTCAATGTCAAGTACGACAGTCAAAAACTGATGCCCACAAGATGTGTTCTTGGTAATGATAGCTAGCAGCAAAAACCACCCCAAAATTTTTTTGTCTGTAGCGTTCATTTGGTTCATGACATGCCTTGATAATAAAAAATGTTATAAAAACACTCCTTTCCCTGCATTATTCAATAAGTTTCTCTTCTTGCTGTACTATAAGCCCATGTCTCCTTTAGCAAATTGTGCTCTTTCAACCAAAAGTGGCTGAGGCATGATCAGGATTTGAACCAATTTTTCGTACACCACTTGGGAAGCCATTTTCTCAGTGCTGTCTGTGATCCTTAATGAAGATAAGACTTAAATACACAGCAGTGAGCTTTTCCCTCACATCTTTTGTAGGGTTGTAGAGGTCAAGACATACTTAACGTCGAAGCACTGTGCATTTTAAGATGGACGCCCTTCCGCAGAGGAAGATCTCGTGGCAAATACACTGAACCCGATAAGCCCTCGATCATCAGCTGTGCCTTCTGGAAAGAACCTTGTGTATTATCTGGCTTTGAAAAGCGTGTGAGTAATGTCTTCTCTTTGACCCTTGCCCCCTTTTTTCAGCTGCTGCATACTTCCAGGACTAGCTCACTCGCGAGGACCGAGGGCATCGCTCGCAATAACATATCCTCAGATCACAGCGAGGGCAAGGCCTCGATCGGGCTCCACTGCCAGTTTCCTTTTGGTGAGTGCTGTTTGAACTCTGTCCCACTATCCAAACATGAGATACCCACAGAGACTCCAGAGCTCGTCTGGTTTGTCTATCGGAATAGTGCAACAAACCCCAGATGGGACAACTGCCACTTGCCACATCTCTGCTTGCCAGGTCTATTTATCTTTCACACTTCTTTTATGTCTCAGCTTTTTTCACTCCCTTCTGCACAGAACTAGCATGTCAGGAACAATCTCTCACTCCGTCTCAATTTTGGTTCAAGGGCTTGGCCTTTTAAAAGTCTGAGCAGGAATGAGAGAGAAAGAAACAAAAAGAGAGAAAAGAGGAGGAGACAGAAAGGGAGGAGCTTTTTCTCCCCACGATTGCCTGTCTTCTAGTTTCCCAAGCACTGGAAATAACTTCAAAGGGGATAGCTGCCTTGAAGAGAGAGCAGAGAGAGGAGATAGAGTTTCAGAGTGGCAGCTGGAGAAGCCTTGCAGGTGGGGCCTGCTCTTACAGTGTAATATTATCTCAGAAAAAAGGAGCCTCGTCCCATTTTCAATGCAGGAGACTTCCTCTCTTTTGTCTCTTCGACAAAAAACGATGGAACCACTGTTGCAAAAGTTGTACCCCTGCCAGAAAGGGAAAAAAAAAAAAAACTGCAATTTGCTTGAAAAGGTAGATTAATTCAAGCCTCACACAAGTGGTGACATCATAGCCCATTAAGCAGCAACGTGAGAGTGGCGGCTGTGCTAAATGGGTAAAAAGACCACAGCCTGATCCGTGTGAAGCGTGAAGCATTTCAAGGACAGATTCAAACCACCACCCCCACCCCCACCCCATCCACAGCGAGGAAATACTTCAGGATGGTTGGCATACGAATGGGACTAGAACCACTCCCCGCTTTACAAACTCGCCTATTAGCATCTCCCACAAAAACCGCCGCCGCATGCCATCCCCATAGATACCGCACAAACAAACAAGCGCTGCGATTTGGGTATTAGAAGGCATAGCTTGGAGCAGACACTTAATATCATGTAAATATTCAAATATGCAGCCGTGGGCCTGTGAAGTGATGGCTTCAGGCATGCGAGAACTTGGCACTGGGGACTCGATTAGCACGCAACGAGTGGAGATTTAAACCATCAATGGCGCGATGCGCTTCCCAAAAGGCCAGAGTGGTGTTCGTTTCGGCTTTCAGTCACTTCAAAGAGTGAAACTTGACTACTGTACAAAACAGATAATGAGAATAAAAAAAAAAGAACGAATGATGCACCATTACTTCACCTGTTTGCGATTTTGCCATCTTGGCTCTTGTGTGAGTAATTCAATTTTTATTTTTTATATATATATATATATATATATGAAGCAGCTACTGATGCAACACAATATGATCGCCCCCTTATTACAATGCGATCCCCCCCCCAATTACAAGTGCGATCTGATTTCGATTTGATTCAACACAGTGTGATTTAATGCAATGCGAGGCGCGTAATAAGTCAGTCACGTAGCATCAGTTTAGTGAAAGTGCACACTGCGGCCATGGCTGATGCAAAAATGTTTAAAACAAAATGCCAACTTGTATCAGTTGCAAAAGTGTGTGCGCGTATATAATTATATTTGAGTTCTCTCAGGAACTTAAAGAAGCGGACCGCAAGTTTGTTTAGTCGCCACCTCGCATTGTGCGAATTTTATTAATATAATTAAACTTGAAGTCACAACGATGCCAAGAGCATAAAAAAGAAACTACAGTTAACACAGTGTCACTGTACTACTCGCTCTTACCTCTTAAAATTCTGTAAAGCTGCTTTGAGACATTGTCCACTGTGAAAAACGGCATAAAAATAAACGAGACTCGTACCGGAAATAAGATTTGTTTTGCGCATACATGAAAACGTTAAAGAATCCAAAGCGCAATCGATACTTTAGTATTTTATATCCAGCTTTAAAAATTTCTCTTAAAAGAAAAAATCCTGACAATTTCACATATTGAGGGAGTAAATGAATGAATGATAGAAGGAAGAAAGACATTTGTAAACATGCGGAAATAAGTAGAAATATTTATATATAAAATTTCATATTTAATGTAAAAACATGTCTAAATTTGTGTTACCCAAATGGGGTCTAACAAATATAAACTATTAAATAAATGTTCCATTTATTTAATTTTAATCAATTTTATTTTTCACAATTAATTTAATCACTCAATGTAATAAATATAATAAAAGTGTATTGCATTGATTTGATTTATACGATTAAATTTATCAAATATTATACAATTAGATTTTATATATTATTTAACCACGCAAGCCTTTTATTTCAAATTGTAAAAAAAAAAAAATGTAAACTGTTGTTGCTCACAAATGATTATAAACTGCGTTAATAAAAAAACGCAACTGCAGCTTGATTAAGAGCTAGCCAAGGGAAACGCTTCAGAACTTTGCCGTGCACTTTAACATGGCATGCATCGCTCACTTACTGCAAAATAAAACCGGTACACGATCGTAAACACGACGTGATTTATGCCGAAGGAAGGTACATGAACAGGTCAGGAGATCTCTCTAGGACCATTCCTAAACTTGGGGACGGGGCCAGATCTTAACTGAGCCGAACTAGAGTCATTGACACCTAGCCTAGATGAAGGCTTTGAAGTTATGCTCAGGCTTTGAAGGTTGCGGCAAATGTCTGCGCCGGGCTTTTGGAAAACCCCCAAGTTGTGGAATGCAGAACAAGCCACTGCTCAGCCTGCTGGAATGCGATTAAAGCACTGAAACACACCGGAGCTTCCGCAGCTAGAGACGACGAAACGAAGACTGCCATTGAGGCCCACCAAGGCACCAAGTATTAGGGGAGGCAAAGCAAAATGAGATAACACACTGGGGAAATAGACTAAAAAGGCCCTAAAAAAGATGGTCTACAACCATAAAAGTGAAAGATGAGGTTGAACTTGCTGAGAATATGAAATGATTTTGTAGTCAAGGCAGGTCTTGGCAAGCAATAAAGGACAAGAATGGCTAATGTCATTGCTAAAGCTAAGGAATTTTCTTTCACACTCTAGGCATTGTGGTCTAACGCTTAATACTAATACCTACAAACAATCTATTCTGCTCAGGAAAAACAAATCTACGTCCCCCAACCCCCGACCTTCCCAACCACCCACACGGACATGCTGACCTGCAACAACTTTGTCCTCTCGCATATGCCTTACGTCTTGTTTGGCAGGCGTCTACAAAGGCTGAGTAAAGCCGAGTATGAGTGGAATTATCCTGCAGGCCCTCCGGGTATGATTGGGAGGACTCCAGCTCAAAAAGGTCAACACCATTCCATCTATTCCCGCCACTCTTCACCATCACCTCAGACAGAATGTCCTTCTGCTGGACGAGCAACAGGAACTACAAACCCCCAATGGGTCAGAGGCGCAATCGTGGCCATGACAAACAAGCGATAAAGTAAAGGCTTCATCGGTGATGACAATTCGTTGATAAAATAGCCAAGATTTTATTCGACTGCTAGAGTTTGCAAAGGAAAGGTCGCTGTTTGCTGCAAATTCCCAAATTATTTTTATTTCAATTCTGTTTAATGTCTTACAGCTGACGATGGCTGCTTTGCAAACAATCTACAGTCTACATGAGTTTAGCACTGATTTCCCAGTACTTAAATTACATTTAGGTGCAACTACTCCACTTGTTTAATAGAAGTGGCAGCTCAGAAGCTAAGGCATTGAATAGAAGATCGGGGGTTCCACCCCAGGTATCGCCAAGCTGTGACTCTTGGGCCCTTAAACAAGGCCCTTAAGCCCTCTGTGCTCCAGGGAAACGGTATCAATTGCTGACCGCCCTGTGCTCGGACCCTTTCGCTGAGATATGCAAAAAAAGGATTTCACCGTGCTGTAAAGTATAAAGCTTCTTTCCTAATGAATGCATATGGAATGCGCCCAGTCAAGTAGTGTAAATGGAGTGAACGCAAATTTCCCCACAACCTTTGAGAAAAGCTGAGACTTGAAATATTTTCAAGCATGTATCATCTCTGCAAAATCATTACATATTTAGTATTTGTGTATCTAGTATTTGCAGGCAGTCACAGAGGGCTTCACAGCAGAACAGAGCAATGGACACTACCATAATGTATAAACGTTACAATATATATGTATGTAGCAGTGGGCACGTGGATCTTTGTGTGAAAGATTTCTGCGATTTCGAAAAGTGTGCATTAAACATCAAATTAAGGCCTGAGAAATGAAGCAGAGTTAGTGTAAATTGGAATATGACATTTTTGGACACCACTTTGTCGCTGTTATTTCGGCTTCCTTCTCGAGTCATTGTTTAGTCACAGTTCAACAGGTGGAAATATGACTTGTAGCAGTCGTGCGGCCGTGCTGTCATTCTTGTCGAAGCCCAGAGGACTGTAAATCTCCAAATTCAACACTGTGAGAAGATTCACTCTATCGAATTTCAGTGTTTTTACAACCAACTGAATCCGAGGTCCCAGGAGAAACACTTGTCAAAATATCCACCCGTTCACCGACAACCTCACACATGCACGAGTTGAAAGCCCTCAACCTCCTCCTTCTCCTCCCTCCCCTCTGTATGTCTAACAGTTGGCTCAGCTGTGAAAAGCTTAGCTGAAACAGAGCAGGTCGAGGTCATGCAGCCACTTATCCACCAAGGGATCTCAACGACTCTGGTCTCTATGCCAAGACTACGTGTCAATCAAAGACATCACAAGTCCATCATCAGACGCCAGACATGAACGGTGGGTGGAGGACCTTTCAACCAATCGTAGCTGGAACTGCTTAAATGTTATCGTCTTCCTCAGAAGTCACACAGTCTCGGGTTACAGAGATAAACCTGGGTTGAATGATAGCGTTTAAGAATCTGCAGCCATGGAACAAATAAAAATCACACTAAGGTTTTGGAGGAATACAGCACCCCCATCCCCCATCCCTTTCTCCAAGATGGATTAGCAGGCTAGCAAAAACAAGAGTACACATGAATCTCGGGATTGAGACAGCCTTCATGTTATTTGGATCTGGTTTCATCAAGCTCATTGATGTATTGGTAAGGTAGGAACTATAATAAGGGTTTGAGGAATGTTTACCACAAGTGACAAGTTGATGAATCTTGACAAGTTTTTAAATCGAATCGCATGTCCATAACGACTCCCGTCTACATCTGCAAGTGTTTACAAAAGATCTGGCAACCCCTGTCAGATGATCCAGGAATTTCTAGGCAAGACATTGTTACTGCATCGAGATGAAGGTGCACTAAATCTGAAGCAAGGAAGCCCCCACCACCTCCAGCCTTAGGCTCTCGATTCTTTTTCCTCTTGTTTTGAATAAGCGAGCGATCACCTTTCGTGAGGAACTAAAGAAAAAAAACCTTGCTCCAGGAATTACACGACTCAATGGGCTGATCATATTCTGGAGGAAATGGGAATGTGAATAAACAAAGCAAGGCTATTTCCTGGAGCAGGGCAAGGAAAGGCAGGGAGCTGGTCGGAGCGGTCCAGGTCTCTGGTTATATTCCTTGAGGGAGGACCTTGGCCGCCATGCGCAGGAGAGCCGGAAGCTATTTGGAACAACTTCAAAAAACGGGAAATCGCTGTTTTCGTGCCATAGCTGGAAGAGGAAAAAGCCGAGACATATCGATTCGCTTCTCGTCTTGCACGAGAAAAGTAGAAACACAGGAGGAGGGTTTGTCAAAAATTGCACCATACTGGTGAAATTTGACAAACCCTCCTCCTGTGTTTCTACTATGAGTTTAATAGGAAAAAAATTATAACAACCAAAAAAAATAAATAAATAGACTCAAAGCACTTTTTGTACGTCGCTCTGGATAAGGGTGTCTGATAAATGCCGCAAATGTAAACAAATAAATACAAATAATAAAACACACCAAAAGAGGACTGACTGGGTATATTTGAAATGTCAGATCAACAATAAGCTACAAATCAACAATTAGACCGAGTTGAGATGGAGCTCAAAATCGGACTCGGCTCTAGTCTAACCTGGTCAAAAATCCAAACCCCAGAAAAAAAAAAAAAACAAGAAACATCAACATCTGAGTGGCAATAAGTATTTTTTTACCACAATAACATCTTTAAATGTGACCATGGTACAACCAGGTATAAAATACAGAGAAAAAATTAATCTCTTATGTTATAAAAAAAAATAAAAATAACTCCCAATCGTACAGTCTAATTCTTGATTTGGATGTTTTTGCGGTTTTCTTTATTTTAGAATTCATAGTGTGTTATTCTAAAAGATTTGCCACTTTTAAGAGGCTGGAGAATATGATAAAATAACATACAAATCTAAAGAATTGTCTTGGGTACGGCATTAAAACAAAAAAAAATGTAATAAAATAATAAACAACTGCACAGTAATCTTAGCTGATTAGGAATTTAAATCAGTGTTTCTACTTTTTCTACTTCTATTTTCTTTATATTCCAGCTGACACTTTGACAACTTAATTCTTTATTCATTCCATTTCTCTCACAGATCAGAGTAAATGTGCCAAATAAAATGAGAATAGATTTTGAAGACATTATTTAAACCATTTTCATATCACTAAAACTATTATAGTGTGACATACGAGCCATTCCTATGCCATGCTCCTCCAAAGTCATTTCAAGAAGCGATGCATCTATTAAAATCATCTCTCTCAAACTGAGCGTTTCAACCCCTTGATCCGCTGAGAATTTTTCTATAAACCACAACACTCGAGTCTTTCCCCTAGACGAGCATCAGGTCTGACAGCAGTAATACCAATTTTCCTTCACACAAAAGAAAAGAGTGGGGGGGGTTTTGAAAAAGATTAACTCTTAGGGGGCCAAGCACCGTTTGCGTTGGGCATTCCCTCGACCCCCCTTCACCTCCACGAGGTCTCATTCTAGAGCTAAGTATGCCTTTGATACTCGACTAGAAGCTGGAGGAGTTACAGGTCTCTTTTGTGGGGTTGTGCGGCACTGGGAAAGAGGGAGGATCATGTCTGAGGGTGCCAAGCCTGAAACTTTGCATCTCTTTTCTCTTTCAAAAGCCCCACCCCTTTCCAAACACACCCCTCTCTTGCTATTTGTTTGCCCCCCAACCCCCAATTCAAACAACCCAAAATGAAATCAGAAACTTTACATTTAAAAGAAAAAAGGAAAATGTTTAGGATAAACATCTGGAATGAATGAATATCTATTTCTGATAAACAACGCAAAGATGATGCATGCTTGGAGACAACAACAACAACTAAAAAAAAAAAAAAAGAAAAAAAGTGAGAGCGAGCAATGGAGACAAAAGAAGAAAAAAAGAGGGAGAGGTTCAACTCCCCTGGGAGCTTTTCTTAAAGCCATTACATCAGCCTTCTTTTGCTTCATGGATCCAAAGAGCTGAATTCTTTTTTTGATAACCAGAAAATGACGTAAACAGGCTCCCGGTTGACGCTTTGCTTTATGGATGTCGTCTCTGTGCTCACTCGCTGGCTAAGAAACAACCTCGGTTTAAATATTGTTAAAGGAAAAGTTCCAAGATGAACAGAATAAGGAAGAGTTAATTAATGGTTGATTAATGGTTGCCAAATCTCAGCAATTACCTGTCTGAGGTGAAACATGTGCATGCTTCTCCTTCTGCTTAATCGTTTCAAACTGTTCACTTGCACAATGTCATCATGGTACAGCTGAAAAGCTTTGGAGCAGATCTTAGTCATACCACATGGGAGCTGTTACTCATCTGTCCAAGATCATAAATACTTTACGCTGGCTTCTGTATCATCCCTGAAGTGTCCCTAGTGAAGTAGTAAAGCCTTGGTATTTACAACAAAACGTCGTGCGATTAGTGAAAAGCGAAAATGCAATTTGTCCGAGAGTAATAAAGCTGTTCTGGAGGCGTTACTCCATTTCAAGGCTTTCATTTTGTTTGTGTTGGAAGTTTGAAGGCAGCACTGCTGGGGTCCTTGTTGAATTAAATAAAATACATAAATGAGTCAGTAAGCCAGAGAAGTCGTCAGTAAATCAGTCAAAAAATAAATCCACCACTAAATTATTGAGTCAGAATGTCAATATGTAACCAAGTCAGTAGGTCTGAAAGTCAGTAGTAAAATCAATTAGTATGTCAATAATCAAGTCAGTAGGAATAAAATTAAGTCAGTATTAAAATAAAAAAGACCCATAGGTCATTAATTATGTCAGTAGGTCAGAATAAAGTCGGTAAGAATGTAAGGAAGTCAGTAATACAATAAATAACAATAGGTCAATAATTAAGTTTGGAGCAGTAATAAAGTAATAATAACTGACCTATGGTCATTGATTTTTAGTTAGTCTGTTATTAAATTACTAATAAAACTAATAACCATAAGTCAGTAGGAATGTAAAATTTATAACTATATATATCTATATCATCAATATAACTAATGGTCAGTAATTAAGTCATTAGATCAATAATACAATCAATATAACTATCGGTCAGTCATTAAGTCTGTAGGCCAGTAATTAAGACAGTGGGTCTGTATGCTAGAAATAAAATCAATACAATCATTGGCTTGGAAATAAGTCTGAAAGTCAGTAAGCAATTAAACCAATATAACCATCCAAGTCTGTAACCAAAACTATAAGTCAGTAAGTCGTTGAATATATTATTAATTCATAAATTCAGGAACTTGTCAATAATCAATAAGTAGTAGGTCAGTAAATCAAATCATTCAATCATTATAATGTCAATAAGCTCATAGGTCAGTCTTTTGGACAGCAAACAAGTCAGTAGGTCAGTAAAACGGTACCATATCTATAAGTCCATAGGTCACTAATTAAGTCAGTAATCCATCAAGTCTATAAATGAGCGTGTCAGTCAGTCCGTGGGTCAGTCAGTAAATTAATGAGCGAGTAACTAAAGAATTAATTCCACAAGTCTATGGACGTGTAACTCGGTAAAGAACTCAGTCAGGTGATGTATAAATAAATACATAAAAGCCCACATTTCTGCTTCGACTTGGCAGCATTTGAAAATGTAGAAATTGAACGCTGATGTTCAGATGTAAGAAAGTTAATATAAAAGACAACAGATTCACAAAGCAAATTATTCAGGACAGATTTTTGAAAATGAGCAACCTCACACCAGTACAGAGATTCAGTTCTACCTGAAGATAACACCAGATCATCATCATCACTGGGACTGAAGCTCGAGAGACAAAACCACCACCTCACACTTTGCTCTCGTACCACAAAACCTTGTCACATTTTACTTCTCTGAAGCCAAAGCAAGACGTCAAACATTACATGGGACAACGTGATCGCGTTCCTTACACATTAAAAAAAGCTCTCAAAGAAAGCGAGATCAATAAACGAGAAAGAACCATGAAGATGGATTTGGACTGTAATTCATATAAACAGTCTGCTTCAAGTACTTAGGACTACAGTCACCAAGCTCTGCATTGAAGCGTCCATCAGTGAACACATGGCAAGTCAATCATTGTTGAGGTTATCATGAAAGGACATTTGGTGTCACCAGGATGAGCATGAAATCCTTAAATCAAGGCTCCTCATGAAGTCTCAGGGAGTTTTTCCCTTTCCACTGTTACTACTGCCTCACTCATTAGGGATACATTATTAGGGACCAAGTCATGGTGCTACAATTTATTCTGGTAAATGATATATTCCTGTAGAGCTGATTTGGGATATTTACCATTGTTAAAAGTGAACTACAAATCAAACTGAATTAGGAATCAGTTGATAGAATGAATATCGTCTGCAAAGCTGTCTGTAATATATATAACTACCGACCATTTACCTTCATTACTTCATCTTTTTTTCATCTATTATTTAGATTTTAACCCAGTGTCACTCACTTTAACAATTACAGTTTTAAGTATTAAAAAGACAACTTATTCAATTCCAATCTTCAAGCACAATTCTTATTAGTACTTTATGTATTTTTTCACATTCAATGCATATATTATATATGACATCAAATCAACATTTTTTTTTTTTAATACCCCCAAACACAAGCATGTTGTGTTTCAATGTTAAGAAATGGTTTTATCTTAAAAAAAAATTATACATATAATATTTAAAAGTAGCTATAAGAAAATATATATTCAAGAGAACAGATGAAAAACAGGGATAACCATTTCCTCCAGAAGACAAAAATGTTTAAAAAAAATAAATAAATTAAATACTTATTTGCGGCTTTGCAAATATTGCATCACAGACAGGCATGTTAATAGAGCTATACTGAAATGAACACAGAGAGAGACGGAGAGAGAGAGAGAGAGAGAGGGGGAGAGAGAGAGAGAGAGAGAGAGAGAGAGAGAGCGCGCTCCAGGGTATAGCGTGAATAGTGAATGTACAGCGGTGTTGCTAGGAGAAGTGAAGCCACGCTACAAAATATTTTCCACACTGAGAGGATAAACTCATCGGGGAAACCCTGAACTCACACCGAGCACAATAACCAACAAAGAGAAGAAAAGCACTGAAAGAGTGCGGATGTGAAAAAAGGGGAGGAACTTGCTCAATTATAAAGGAGGCCACGATTTTCACGTAGGAAGCATTAACGTACCTAAAAAACATCACCTTTTTTTCAGCTAATTATTGAGTACAACATATTCTGTATATTACTGAGAGGGGAAATTTTAAAGGCATGTTACCCCAAAGAAAAAAAAATTAAATTAAATAAAAATAGATTTCATTTTTAACTATAGAGATATTTTCAAAAATCAATGACGATCCACTTTTCCTGTAATTTCCCCCCCCACCCAAAAAAAACTACCTTAATTCACCGCTCCCTCCTCCTCTACACTATAATAAAAAAATAATAAATAGTAAAGTTAGAAGGTGGGTGGAGCTAGACGTCTAAAGCTAGGTGTTGCATTTCAGGCTAAAATGGCTTTAAATGATCGGTCGGTGTGTGTGTGTGTGTGTGTAAAAGATTCGTACAAAATGTTACACACATTAGCACAAACTACTCATAACAAAACCATTAAACAGGAAAAGTAGTTAAAAGGAAAAAGTAGCGCTCACACACACACACACACACACACACACACACACACAACACACACACACACACACACACACACACACACAGGGACTAGCGAGACAGCTCCATCTCTTCGACACTGTGAAGAAAAAAAACCCAGGACGTGAGGGCCTGAGTGAATTCCAGCCAACATTTGTTTAGCAGTGAAGTGAACGAGAAACACAAACGGCGTATTGTTCAGGCCCTGCAGAGGGACGACTCCTTCCACAAACAGGCAAACAGGAGGGAGTCGTGGAGAGAGTCTGAGAGAAACACTCACACAAAGCGTTAAACATCAATCCCCCCAACCCCACACACACACACACACACACACACACACACACACACACACACTACACCTTTCTAAAGGCAATTTAATAGTCGATCATTTCTAGAAACGATTCTGAATCACCGTTGTCTGTTCTTGCAGCCTGACTAGCAAAATTAGCTTATTACAACGTTTAACTTGTGCACTTTATCTCTCTAAACCACACACACACACACACACACACAGTAATTACACCTTTAAGTTAGCAAAAAAAAAAAAAAAAAAAGATACAGGTTGACTCGCACTATTACTCTAGGATTTGTTGCCTCTTTAAAAGGAACTATTTGCCCCCTGTTTGCCTAGGGGGCAAACTATTTGCCGAACAAAGCCATTAGCAAAATTTTACACTAGCTAACAAGCTAGCATGGGGGGAAAAAAGTGAAAAAAGCCGACTCATAGCAGAGAAAAAGCCAAACAAATTTGCTGTATATGAGTTGTAGTAAAAAAATAAATAAATAACTAAATAAATAAAAATGTATAAAACACTAATAAATTAAAAAAAAGGGGGGGGGGGAGCAGTTAGTATTTTGGCACCATGAAAAAGACTATGATTTTGTCGATAGCGGCACTTCCTGAGGCGTTTTATTCCTCTCATCATTCTGGCAATCTGCCATAGATTACAACCACGTCGTTAAACGGGTTCTTTTTATCCGTTTAGAGTTGCATTTCTCGTCCGAGTCTTTTTTTTTTTTTTTTTTTTGCTTGTGTGGCTGTTAGCGCTCGTGTTCGTGTTCTTTCTCTCTCTCTTTCTTAAAAACAATAAATTAAATCCTCAACAAGAATTTACAGATTTTCTTTAGACTGTTACAACGATGACACTGGAGACTCCTTCCAAAACACCCGAACCGCTGTCCGAGCTGCTGGTACTGAAAATTAATCAATTTCTGACCAATCAGAAGCCTTTTGGACACACACTCACACAACGTCGATCGGTGGTTTCATGATCCTTACAGTTTACACAACGCTCCACAAGCGTGAGCCGGAGGAGAACAGAGCGTCTTTTGTGGCCGCCCTCATCCCTCACTCCTTTCTTTCACCTTCATAATCCTGAGCTCTCCATCATCACCCCTACAGAGGAGTCTATTCACGTCCTTCCAGACAGAGTGGACGCGGCCATCCCAGGCATCCCTGGCACGCTGATGTTCCCCGCTGATATCACCTTCAGATCCTTCACGCTTCAGCCTCTCTCCCTTTTTCTTAGTCTCCTTTCTTTCTTTTTTTTTCCCCCCTCGCTCTCAAAAAACATGTTTCATTTTCTGTCTCATTTATTCTTTTTTTCCCCCTCTTCAACCACAAGCCTGAAATCTTGCTTTTCTTTTCTTAATCTGACTTGATCACGTTAATTCCCCCCCCCCCCTTTCTCAGTCCTCAGGTTTTCTTTTTTTCCTTTTACTCCTTCTCACTCATCTACAATACCATCTTCATTGGTTTTTTTCCTTTGGTCACAACATCTCCTCCCCCCCCCCCCCCCCTTAAATCCTCAATTCTTTCCTTGTTCTTTTTAGGGGTGAAGCACAAATTCTCAATTCTTTCAACATCAAAACTTTGAGTTTTAAAATGTATTCTTTTAACGCTGATCTTCAATTCTTTTCCTTCTTTCATATTTGATCCTCAATTCCCCCAATAATTCCAGAGATGCAGTTCTTCGCACTCCAGAGCCTCAAATTATTCCTTTTTTTATAGTCAGTATAGTTTCCTTTATTCTTTTTCACCTTTTTGACAGAACCTCAGTTCAGGTTTTATTACAGCGTATTCGTTTTTCCTCCAGCTGAGCAAGTCTGATGCTTCTACTCTACTTCCTTCAGTTCCAGAGCCTTGAGCATTTGAATCTCTGTGCTTCAGTTATCCTCCTTTTCATTTCTGATCCTCAATTCTTCCTGCTTTTGAGGCTCACCTATTTCTTCCTTCCCTGTCTCACAGCTTTTGGCTCCTTTTGTCAAATACATTTTCATTTGAATCTCAGAGCCTCAGTTTCTCCCTCTGCCCCCCCTCATTCCAATGGGTCTCCTTGTTCTCCTCCGAGAGAAGGGAAGATTTCATGCTACCATGTCCAAAGAGGTCTTGTACAATTGTGTGCCTTGGACTTTGCGGGGACAATTTGAGGGAAGTCAGGTGTCCCAATACTCTTGGAAATAAAATGTAAATCCAACCATCATTTCAATTTCATGACATTACCTTTGTCCGATTTCTATAAACTGCTTTCTGAAAAGTCCACTATAAGACATAAATAAAATCCACATAAAACTGAATCACAGCATGACCCAAATGAACCCCATTATCCCCTCCTTCAGGATTCAGGCAGAGGCGAGTTGAGGAAGGGCGTGTGTGCAGTTTATCGCCGCTCCGGGGCTCAAGATCAACACATTCAGGGCCGATTTCCAGTCACCCGGTTGGCATGGACTTCTCAACGAAGATTAATTCTCAATTTGGTGACTAACTTTTTTTTTTTTAACAGTAAAGTATTTCGCTCTTTTCATCTCTGTACTCGTTTATCAAAGAGCCATCTCCAGCATGTAGAGAGAAGGACATGCCATTCGTTCACACCGTCGCGAGCGCTCAAACCGGGCACAGAGGCCTCCGCCAGGCTTTGATGTGCCGCCTGTGCAGCTGCTGATAGTATCAGAGCTCGCCATTACTCTGTGTGTGTGTGTGTGTGTGTGTGTGTGTGTGTGTGTGTGTAAGAATGCGTTCGGATATGATAAGGAACCTGATGAAGGAAGCGTAAGCAAAAAAAGTATTGAACAAACAAAAAGGTAAGAAAGCGAAGGAATGAACATGAAGAAAAACTAATGAGAAACAAAAAAAAAAGGGGGGGGGGGGAGAAAAAATGTTGATCCGAATGGAAAGTTTGGTGTAAAGCAGCTGTTTGGAAAAATGGGCTTGGAAACATCCTACACAAGGAGGAATAAACATGACTGACTGATATACAGTAGGTATCTTTGGTCAGATTTCAATCCTTCCCCCCCCCCCCCTTTTTTTTTTTTTTTACAGCCTCAATTCTTACCTGGGGTGAAGAAAAAAGTGCAGGCAGGGTGGAGTGGGTGGAGAAGAGTGATAGCAGGAGTTTCTGTAAGAGTGAAAGGGAACGTTTTAGGACTGTGGTGAGACCTGAGATGTTGTATGGTTTAGAGACAGTGGCGGAGCTGGAGGTAGCAGAGTTGAAGATGTTAAGGTTTTCATTGGGAGTGACGAGGATGGACAGGATTAGAAATAAGTTTATTAGAGGGACAGCGCATGTAGGACATTTTGGAGACAAGGTGAGGTGGTGAAACTGAGATGGTTTGGACATGTGCAGAGGAGGGACATGGGGTATATCAGTAGGAGGATGCTGAGGATGGAGCCACCAGGAAGAATAAAGGCTAAGGAGGAGGTTTATGGATGTGGTGAGGGAAGACATGCAGGTAGTCAGTGTGACAGAGGCAGATGAAGAATGAAGGAAAGACAATGAAAAAGTTGTAACTGTAACTCTGTTCCTACTTTCTGTATTCTTTTCCCCCTCATCTCCAAGCCCCAAATAGGGTTTTTTTTTTTTTTGTCCTTTTCTTCATATGATTTTTCTCTTTTTGTCAGAACCTCATTCTGTTTTGTTTTTCATATTTCCATCTGGATTTCTTTGTTCTTTTTTTTCTCTCCAGATTAGTCCATGTGGCTAATATAATTATTTTTTTTCACAGCTATAAACTACATTTCCTCTCTTGTTCCAGTTCTCCTTCTCACTTCCTGATCTCAACCTTAAACTCAACCTTAAAGAGTGACAGACACACACATTTTTTGTATTTGGTATTCTGACGTGTGTGTGTGTGTGTGTGTGTGTGTGTGTGTGTGTGTGTGTGTGTGTCAGTCACACATGAAACCTCTGAACAAACTGCAGGTGTGTATTTACGTCTTTACTCTTTCCTGCGTCTTTAATTATTCCACCTGTGTGGTCTCCACTCTGGACGGTGAAAGTAAACACACATCTGATCCTCCTGAAATCGGAACCCGACCTCTAAAAGCAGCCAAAAGAGGGGATGGGAGAAAAAAAAAAAAAAAAAAAAAACTATAGAGGGATAAAGAAAAGGAGACGAGGATGTGGAGGAGAGAAGAAAAGAAAGAAAGGGGAAAAAGACAAACAGAGGGACGGAAAAGAAAGACAGATCTCTCTCTCTCTCCCTCTCCATTTGTTTTCATCTTTCTCTCCTTTTCTTTGTGTTTCTTCTTTTCTCTCCATGTCTCTATCTTTTATTTAATGCATCTCCCTCTCTGTCTCCCTTTCTTCTCTATCTCTCTCCCTCTGTCTACAAATGTGAGGGAGACTAGATTTGGTGCAAAAGGAATAAATATCTAAAAATACATCTATATTCAGGATGGAGGGAGAAAAAGAGATTAGATAAGAGTGGGAATGAGGGATAAGATAGGGGAAGAAAGATATTAGATGGAGAGAGAAAGATAGTGGGAATTAGGGACGAGACAGAGGGAGCAATAGATACATGAATGAAGACCTAGATAAAGAAGTAAAAATTTAAGAGAATAAATGGAACAAAACAATTTACGGTAAAATAATAAACTGTACATCGAAAGGATGCAGAAGGGATCAGCATCCGAGTCGGTGATCAGCGTTCGCCGTATTGGCTGCTTCTCCTGCCTCACTCTCACACACACACACACACACACACACGATTAATGACACACCAAAGTCGAAATTCAGAAGCAGCCGTAAACGAAGTCCGGAGGGAGAACCGAACTCTCGCTCATCCTTCAGCACCAGGTTTCATCCATCAAACACAGAGCTTATTCCTCGTCCTCGTCCCTCAGGTCTCTTCGGCTAATACAGAGCACAGAGACATAACACGTTCGTGCAAGATAGATAGGGACAAAGTGTGTGTGAGAGAGAGAGAGAGGGAGGGAGAGAGAGAGAGAGAGAGAGAGAGAGAAAAAAATGTGGCCCATATCGGCATTTAAACCAAAGCAGCACTAAAGGCCATGATGGATGATGGGGATTAGTTATGAACAAGAGACAAAAATGAGGACGCTTTCCATTTCCCTGTACACCGACTCGCTACTTTATTAGGGCTATAATTGCTCAGCTCTGATTGGTCAGAAACTGTGGAAGCATTTTCTAGAACACTGCAGTTTCAGATCGCAGATTTGCATCCATGCACTCGTTCTAATACATTAGGATTTCTATAGTAACGGATTTTTCAACGGGGACATGGTTTATTTAGGTATGTGTGTGTATTGTTTGTGGAAGGAGTTTTAGTGTTTTGGAAGAGGTGGTTTATAAATTGGTGTCTCAACTTGAGAAAGGCAGTGAGAGAGTGAGAGACAGATAGACAGGAAGTTAGACAGAGAGTCAGACAGACAAGAAGGAAGTGAGAGAGTGGCTCAGACAAACAGTGAAAACAAGAGAGAAATGGATATTGAAAGACAAGAAGGAGGAGAGAGAGAGTGTGTGTGTGTGTGTGTGTGTGTGGGGAAGTGGAATACATACAGAGAGGGAATGAGAGACTGAAAGATGCTTACTCTTTCAGACTTTTTAGCGAACGAAATCAAATCAGTGTTTTTTCCAAATCTGACGTCTCAAACAACACTCCCACAAACAGCACCCGACAGCACCCCTAGCGAGCGAATGCCACAAACACGTGTACAGATACGTGTGTACGTGGGCGCACGTGCGAGGTGTGATAACGTGATGAGGATAATCCTGAGCAAATGAGGAACTCAAATGCGTCCAGGTTTTAGCCAGAGGCGCATAATTACTGACAATTAATTCTTTTATTCTAGGAAATAATCATATAATGATATGCAAGATTAATTAGACAGACCCAGCCTTGCATTCCATTTGACAATAGGTAGTGTGTGTGTGTGTGTGTGTGGGGGGGGGGGGGGGGGTGGAAACAATCAGAAAAAAACATGCGACATGACTGTATTATCGGCGCATGCCTGGCAGCTCACGGCCGCTGGAAGGAAAATAAATACTCCGACCTCGGCGAGTGTAGACACTGAGATAAAAGATGCTACTGCACAGAGACAGTGATGGAGGTAAAAAAAAAAAAACTAAAACGAATATGAGCAAAAGTGCATATGTAAAAAGGAGAGAAAAGAAGATGGGGGAAGAGAGCATGAGCGAGAGAGAGAGAGAGAGAAAGGGAGGAGGAAAGAAGAGAATATTAAGCGAATACGAGTTATAAAAAGGTCTACATCTGAGTTATGGATTTGTCCGTCAGTCCGCACATTCCTGTCCAACAACAAAGCAGCTGTAATGTCCTAAAAGACGAGGAATTGACCGTCTCTGAACACAACACTTTTCATACAAAGAGTGAGAGACAGACAGACTGGGGCAGAGAGAGAGAGAAAGACAAAGACAGACAAAAAGAGACCGTGTCTGTCTCTGTGTCGCCCTAAGACTTACAGTTTGAGAAAATGAGACGTACATTTATGAAAACGAGACAAGATCAATACAATAAGACAGAAAGAATGAAGAGTGATGAAACAGACGGCTGTTTATACAGAAAGAGAGAAACTGACTGATAGACACCTAAAAACAGAAAGACAACCGGTGATATGGACTGGATACAGAAAAAACTGCACACAGAATGAAAGATAGACTGATGGAAACAGAAGAAAAAAGGCAAAGAAAAAAAAAAAAAAAAAAAATCGAAGGGAAGGAGTAATATGGATGCTAATCTGTGAACAAGTGTTTTGTATGAGCGCCTAATTAGCCAGAAATCAGGCCCGTTTAAAAAGCTCACCAGCGACTAAATACGGCAAGACAATCTAGAGATAAATTGTGGTGTTCGAGATGTTTCTTTTTAACCGACTCGGATGCTTTAGATTGAATCCGATGCTTCCAGTCAAACAAATCATTTCGACTTTTACTAAACGTTAGCAAACCTGAACATCTTAATGGGCTATTAGTACAGAGGGCTAAACAGGGCCCTCACCATTTTCGACTCCTCGTTATAAAGAAAACAAGCGGGAAATATTTTCCGTAACGATTCACTTAGCGATTACCGGTGCTGTCAGAACCCTGTTGCTAGGAAACCGAGAGACACGGATCCCTCTGTGTTTTAAAGCCCTATATACGCGTACGTATTTTCACTGCATTACCACATTTATGGACAACGAGAAGGTCTGGCGATCCCGAAATCAAACCCATATGATCTAGAAAGACAACTTTTACCTCAGAAACGTCGATAATTTGCCAACAAAAAAGGTACAACAATAAGAAAATGGAGAAAAAGACCCTAGAGTGATCCGTAATGCTAATTTGAAACTGCAACTGGAATTAGCATTGATCGATAACTGGTTTTTTTACAACGGTCATGGCTTTAAAGCCCTGAGATGTGAAAAATACGTGTCTGATGTCACACAAGGCATAGCAGTGACCAGGTCCAATGTAATATTAGTGTAAACGCAACCGTCAGACGGCGGGAAGGAGAAATACGACGGCAATCAAAGTGCAAAGAAAAAACAGTTTAATCTGTTTTCTCCCAGTGAAGGAGGGAGACGGGGAAAACACACACACACACACACCCTTAAATGACTTTGGCAAGAATATGAAAGGCTCAACATACAGCTGTTGCCACGAAGCGGGAAAAAGCCCAGACAGGAGGCTTTTCAACGTTTTCGCCTCGCTCTCTCCTCAGAGCAACCTTCCGTCCAACCAAACACTCATTACGCTCTTAATTTAGCACCAGGAACTCAAGCAAACGTTGAGGAGTCTCATAAGTCTGGCTTTACCTTGGCCTCCGCTATATGTTACACACATATAATTAAATTTTTTCAAAACACGCTAATGGTTTAACCTTCAGACTTGGGAACAAACGAATACGCTTATACGAATACACGCTTACGTGTAATGGACATCTTTTCAAATTTGCACTGACTGTCGAATCCCCCCCCCCTCCCCCTTCACGCCCAAAAAACCACAGCTATTCACTATATAGTGCGGCGGGCCGTTTAGTGTCGTAAGGAACAATCCCACAATGCAGTGCAGTAGATCTGATGGAGACTGAGACATGGAATAAGACACCGAATTCATCCAAAAATAAGGCTGAGGAGAAGACCGCAGTCTTTACGCCGCCTTCTGAATGGAGGCACTGGAGGATAGTTGAAATTTTACCCTGCTCTGTGCGATCGCTGGATTGTGATTGGATGGTGGTTCAGGTGCGAAATCAGAAGGTTGAACACAAAGGAAGTTCATCAGTTGACAATCAAAATTCTAAAACGCCTCTAATAATAGTAAAATCCAGCGCCAGTTCCAGACCGCTATTGCTATACACATTTCCTAATGACCTTACTGAGGGGGAAGTTCATTGGTTAAGGCTCTGGGTTACAGATCAGAAGATCAAGGGTTCACGCCCCAGTATCACCAAGCTGCCACTCTTGGGGCCCTTACACAAGGCCCTTAACTCTCTATGCTCCAGGGGCACTGTATCCCCAGCTTCCCAACATGGCTGGGAACCGGAAAGAAAGAATTTCAATGTGCTGTAATGTACATAATACAAGAATAAATTAATTACTCATCATTCCTCCATCCATCCTTCCTGGAGTTTTGCGTGTGGTGGAGCATTGTGAATAAGGAGGATTTTCAGAAGGCACAAAATGGCCTTTTTTTAACAAAAAAAGCCAAAATTTGGAGGGAAAAAAACAAATATAAAAACACGAGTTAATTCCAACAGCTTAATTCTTGGAATGTGTCTATCAAAGAACAATGTATTAACACTTGTAAAGAAATGCACTAATACCTTGGCACCGGTTCGATGCGGAACTCGTGTTACGACTACTGAAAAATGTTACCCGACTCGCTGCATGCTCGGAACGTGACACCGACTCTCACCGGTTAAACTCTTGAGCGCTTCAGTCTCATGGTAAAACGGAGGCATGAAGAGTCTCATGCGCACGAACAGTGCAATAAAGTTTAAAAAAAAAATGCTTTAATGCATTCTCTTTACTCCTTAAAAATACTTGAGTAACGAGGTTTTACTGTAATCGAACGGCGCTACTTTACCCGTGTGAATTCTAGATCTGATGAGTCAAATTATTTTGATCCATTTAGTCAGTTTTTGTCCTGCAAACATCAATGACTGCTTTAATAACTCCTCAATGCAGGGAAGTGACCATGATAAGGTGATAATCCATGAGTAGGTGCGAGACCTTTTAATGCTTCACATCAGGCCGTTCTTCACCTCCACATCGTGCACTAACATCCTGTAACTCACTTTTACTGTATGACTGTAGTTAACTTGTTTAATGTTTTCAGCAGCGATGGCTATTTTCAGACCAGGATCAAGGTGGGTATGATGAGACGTTCAGTAGTTATATAGACTGTACATATCTACTTCAGGCCTACGGTCTAATCAGAAGCCGATGTAAAGCTACATTCGTTTTAGCGAGCAGAAATGTTTCATTTCTACACATAAACCGAATTTGAATTCATCAGACCAATCTAATGGCATATGTGGCCTGATTTTCTCCTCAATTGTGTTTAAAGGCATTAAAAAAAGAAATACAACATGGAAAGTAGTGGGGGAGGTGGTAGACTTTGGTTAAGACATTAGACTTTGTATTCAAAGATCACGAGTTAAACCTGAGCTACACCAAACTGCCTCTCCTGGGTCCCTGAGCAAGGCCCTTAACCACAACGTTGTATAAATATGAATCTAAAATTAATTAAATAAATAAAATACAATTAAAATGAAATGAAATGAAATGAAATGAAAAAAAGGATTGCCGTTTCCTCAGGTGATTTGTTCCCACGCTCTGGACCATTTTGAAGGAACATTTCATTTATGTTAAAGTTGGCACAAAAAAAGGCGGACATTCTCAGACAGTAGGTCTGATGCCCTTTTGCTTCTGAACAACGCAATCAAACTCATGACAAATATCGAGTGCTTTTCTTCCCAAAATTAGCCACATGTGAGCATCAGCCTTCAGACACAACTTTCAATAGACCATCACACCTTCATCTGAGGACGTACAGGCCGGGTGATGCTCCGAAACAGGAAGTCCCTGACTTTTTACCGCCACGAGTTACATATAGCCGTGCTGGCGTGCCACGTCTCACATCTTCCACTCTCTCTCTCTCTTTCTCTCAGAGTCTTCACGGTTGGAAATCAAAGTCAGATGTGGACAGCTGTGTCGGTCTCCCGCTGTCTGACTGATCGCTTTGGCATTACAGTTAGAACACAAGGACAGGAAGTGACACAGGCGTAGCATATTTGAATTAAAAATTGCAACACAATTATTAGCATTAGAGCTCATGTATTTGTAAAGAGATCAGAGTTTCTGAAGATGGATAAAAGATTTGGGACTCCTGACTTTTGCAGCCATACGTGGTTCTTCACCAAAGCCAGACGCACCCAGATGTATAGGACGTCTCCGGATGCTGTAGCATAAAGTTTTCCCTGAACCTCAACTTAGAAGACACGAACGTGTTCCAGCACGACGATGTCCTGCACTGAGAGCTCAGTCGGTTTGGGAACTAATTATTAAATTGTATAAATGATGAGCAGTAATTAGGTGAAGGGGGCGGAGTTGAAATCTGACTCGGTTCAACATGCGGGCGAGAAAAAAAAAAAAAGACAAGCTCAAAAGATCATCAGGTGCATTTCGGGCGGGTCACTAAACCACAGGTAAAACAAGTTGGCACGCACGTACACACACACACCGAAAAAATAGGGGTTGGGACAGCGACAAAGACACAGATATAGACACAAAGATAGAGAGAAGAGAGGAGACAGAAAGAGAGGGATGGGGACAGCAAGACAGAGAAAGACACACAGACTACTTCAAAACGCTTTTATGACTGTGTCATCACACACACACACACACACACACACACACACAGAGTGGCCTACGCAGTCTAATGAAATAACGCTTCTGTTTATACAAGAGATTTCAAACAAGTGGCCGCACACACACACACACACACACACACACACACACACACACACACACACACACACACACACACACACACACACACACAGTGTTTGAACGTGATGGCAGATGGGTGACTCAGGCCAGGCTCAGGGGATGAAAGATACAAGAGGAAATGAAAATTGATTCATGGTGATTAAATCACAAACGAGTTAATGAGACACACAACACAAACGCAATGTCAGGGTGTGTGTGTGTGGGGTGTCTGGTTTCTCACCTGGCAGCTCATTTCCCTCAATATACACACTTTCACTAACTTCTGTAATCAGCAGCCAATCACAGCACACAGGTTGAGTTTAATAAAACCTTACTACTATTAATTTTAATAAAGCAAAATACATTTGTAGTGATGAATACACACACACACACACACACACACACACACACACACACACACACACACACACACACACACTTGCTAGCACAGGATAAAGGCATCATTACAGGTGACTCGAGATTTCCATACGTCTGACTCCCAAAACCATGTGCTGTGATCAAAACCGGAGTGAAGAGCCAATATCTCAGCCATCACAGACCCTTTACCTGAACCACCACAAGTCACGGGACAGATACATGTTTATATTAACATTTGTTATATAAATCATACAGAAAGGAAAAACAGTTCAGGACAAAGAGATACAGTAAAAGAGACCGAAACTGACAAAGAGAGACAGACAGAGAAAGGCAAAAAATAAATAAATAGTGAGCCAAACAGAAAGAAAGAAAAAGACAAAAAGACAAAGCAAGAGAGAGACAAAGAAAAAGACAGGGACAAAAGAGAGAGAGAGAGAGAGACATACTCACAAGAGAGAGATGAAGACAAAGAGAGACAGAAAGAGAGACAAAGAGACGTCCCAAAGCCAAGATCTCTTAGTCACATGTCTCATGACAGTTTAAAAAGAGAGAAACAGTCAGAGCTCCATTCCCTCTTTGTGCATATTACACACACACACACACACACACACACACACACACACACACACACACACACACACACACACACACAATCTGAGAGTGTAAGAGACTCCACCATAAACTTTGTCGCGCTCTACTCCATAATTCTCTGAATTCCTGGTATAACCATCACACGAGCCAATGCAGGACCTGCTCACAACTCTACATAGTGTAAACCTCCTGCGGTGCTCAAACACGTACAATTGACCCCTCAGCACCACCACACCGAGTCTCAGACAGTAGTGTGGCTTCAAATCACAGTTTTTCTTCCTTATAGTGTAAAAACATCAGAAAAATCATCTCCTCAAGGCGTAAGGAAAAGTGTATTTGTGCACAATCCAGTCATGGAATCAGACGTTTCCAATATGGGGCGAGCGATACGGCGGAAATATCATATCTCGATACACGAGTTGTTGTCGGGGTTGAAGAGTGAACGTAACATATGGGGCTCCCAGGCACATTTTTATTGCTGTCAAAAACGGATCACTAAACCGAAATTGGATCCGTTTTTGACAGCATTAAAAATAACCCCAAGTGTCATTCTTTTATCCTGAAACCCAAAATACACAAAACTAAAAATATACTTTTGAAATAGTGCTACAATATTTTAGAAACCTTGAGAGAAACCAAATTTAAAAGGGACCCTGGGGGACACCAAATGTCAATTTATTACAGTTTCATCATTGTTGAGGTTCAACTGTTCACCAAGTGACCTTTAAATGCAAAACTGTTCATGGTGACTGTAGCTATTGTAGCTACCAGTTTATATGAATTACAGTCCAAATGTGTGCTTGTGGGTGTAAAACCATAGGCTTGATTTTCTTTCTCTCAGGAAATTTGCCCCACATCTGTTCCAGGTGTTCATGGTTCCCGACGGGCAGGTGTATAAAAAAGCGGAAAGGTCCGAAAGGTCGTTTTCTCCGAAAACCGTTCCTACACAAAGTCACGAATCAGAGACGGCGTCTGAAGCCAGCGCAAACCTAAAAGCCTGCGGTTTTTATGATGTAAAGTCGCGACCTCGTAGCGCCAAACGGGCCGCACTAAATACACACACGGCTAGACTAAATATCGCAAGCGCGAAAAACCCCTCATCCTGCTCGGTCTACACCGCAAACACCAGCGACCGCACCACGGCTCGATGAAAACGAACCGCGCTCAGAGCGATCCCACGTCGAAAATCACATGCTGCTAAAACATCCGCCACTGGGTGTAGCCCGAGTATATAAAGTCCAAAATAAAGAAGAAAAGAAAGAAAGAAATGAAAAACAAAAACAAAACAAAACCCCTACATTTTCCATTCTTCTCATTTCGACCGCATGAGGTCGAGGCGAAAGAGCCGAGAGGCTGCCTAAACAAAGAATGCAGAAATGTGCGACGGCTCCAAAGTGGAATCTTTCACAGACCAGCAAATGCAGGGTTGCTTCCAGGCATGCAATTAGGCCGTATTTCACAAACTCCCGGCAGCTCGTGCTGATTGGCTGACGCCGACCGAAGCGCTGGAGATAATCACGGTTCTAAAAATGCTCAGAAAAACGACATCTAAAAACTGCCCGAGTCTCCACCATGGCCCGCGGGCTTGCGCAACATGCACACATTCCACATTTCCAGAAAAAATCCGTTCTCGGCGGGAGAACGCTCAGACAGCGACGCTAGGGGGACAGTTACGCTGCGCCTTTTTTTTTTGGGTTCCTCATTTCTACCCACTGAAGCACAAATTTTAACTTCATCATCGTATAAAAGTTGAAAATCATTTTCAGGTCACGATACATTGTTACTTCGCAAATCACAACTCCATGTCCTGTTCAATTCGCTGGATGACACACGAGATAACGTTATTAATACATTTCCTCTGGAAAATTTTACTTTCTCAGGAAGCACCACGTTCTGCTAAAGGTTTCATCTCCATGACCTTCAAACTGCATCACATGGTGATAAATATGACCATGTCAATATGACTATCACCAAATGTTCGTGGACACTTGCGCATACGTTTAGTAAATAGTGTCTCCCATACAGTCTTGTTCGACTATCAGTGTGTATTAAAATATGGTTTTCCCTTCTGCCAAAAGAGGAAGCGCAGAAGATGTGTATTTGTCAAACCTTCCTGAATGTGCTGAAGTGATTATTATGTACAGGCTACAATTACAGCGATCTGAAACCTGAATACCAAGATTTAGAGTGAGAGAGATGGAAATGGCATTGATGTGTCTTTTCCTGTCTTTTTCATAGCCCTATAAAGAAAGAGGCAAGAGGTCAGTAATAAAGTATTGGGAACGTGGAGCAGTGGTAAAGGATAAAGGGATGAGCGGTACTGTAATTAAGGATGGATGGAGTGAGGTGTAGCAGTAGAGAATGGAGGAAGTGTGGAGCAGTGGTAGAGGATGAAAGAATGAGTCGCACAGTAATTAAGGATGAAGGGATGAGTGGTGCTGTAGTTAATGATTGGAGGGAGTGTGGTGCAGTATTACAGGATATAGGAATCAGTTGGCGCTAGTGCAGTGGTAGAAGATGGTGGAATCAGTGGTGCAGTAGTAAAGGACGGATGGAATAAGTGATGCAGTGGTAGAGGACAGTGGAATCAGTGATGCAGTGGTAGAGGACGGATGGAATAAGTGATGCAGTGGTAGAGGACGGATGGAATAAGTGGTGCAATGGTAGAGAACAGTGGAATCGGTGATGCAGTGGTAGAGGACGGATGAAGCTGGTGCAGTGGTAGAGGATGGATGGAATCGGTGATGCAGTGGCAGAGGACGGATGAAGCTGGTGCAGTGGTAAAGGATGGATGGAATCAGTAATGCAGTGGCAGAGGACGGATGAAGCTGGTGCAGTGGTAGAGGATGGATGGAATCAGTGATGCAGTGGTAGAGGACAGATGAAGCTGGTGCAGTGGTAGAGGATGGATGGAATCAGTGATGCAGTGGTAGAGGACGGATGAAGCTGGTGCAGTGGTAGAGGATGGATGGAATCAGTGATGCAGTGGTAGAGGACGGATGAAGCTGGTGCAGTGGTAGAGGATGGATGGAATCAGTGATGCAGTGGTAGAGGACGGATGAAGCTGGTGCAGTGGTAGAGGATGGATGGAATCAGTGATGCAGTGGTAGAGGACGGATGAAGCTGGTGCAGTGGAAGAGGATGGATGGAATCAGTGATGCAGTGGTAGAGGACGGATGAAGCTGGTGCAGTGCATGTTAAAAAAATAATAATAATAATAAAAAAAAAAAAAATAGTACATGCCAATCTTATGCTCAGGTGTTAAAAGCATGGTGTGTATACGATTTTATAACAGACTGTAGAATAAGCAGCAAATTAGCAATCAGTATGTGAAGAAAGCAATTTAAGTAATTTAAACTAGCTAGTAAATATTAAACCAGGAAACTTTCTGAAGCAGCCTGAATGAAACCCTGAGCAAAAACTCATCACCAGCTTCATCACTTCAGATCTAGAAAGAAAACTGCTTATACAGATGGTCCCCGATTTACGATTTTTCTATCTTACGATGACGAGAGCGATACGACAAAATTTCGCGCAACATGCAGCAGTGCACGATGTAGGATACGTTGGACACACAGCTGGGATGAGCCTCAGTGTGAATTTCTTTCTTTCAAACAGCAATTTTAGTGATAAAAGCGTCTTTCAAGCGCCAAGTATGTCTTCTGCTTTTAGTGGGGAAAAAAAGGAGGAAAGGCATCAGTTTAGAGCAGAAAACATAAAATTATAAATCAGCATGAAGCAGGAACGAGTGTCACAGTACAGTCTTCGACTTAAAGTATCTTCATCGTAAGTAGGGTACTACCTGCATATATAAATAAATAAAAACACCTTTAAAACTGTCCAATATCAGGAATTTCTGCACACACAAAAAGGTGATCTAAAGGTCAAGCAGGGAAGAAAATCTGGCTGCAGTAGAATATTTAAACACCATAAAATGTCCAAACTGAAAAGGATCATGAAAGCAGTTCAGAAGAACACTAAAGAATAAAGCAAACTACAACAGCGACCAAAGGACCGAATAAACCCTGAGAAAACAATTTCAGGAAATTCCTCATCATTTTTTTTTTTTTGACGCATGTACATTTCTATGGCCTGTGTTTCTAAAGTCAGATATTTTTGCAAGCACTTGAGCATGGAAAGACCCCTGGAAAGACCCAAGATGTAAAATAAAGCTACACGGTGATCTAAAACTCACCAAAAACTTTCTGAGCACAGAAAATAAAACGCACAGGAACAGTAAAAATGTTCAAATTTAGCCGTTCAGAAGGAGTTATGAATGAGAGGAAGTTATTTATTTTTTTTTTTTTAACATGGAAGGAGTTCAGAAAGGACTTAAAACCACACAACATCACCAGATCATACAGAAAACTACACAGTGAGACAAAAATGGATTATTTCAGTGCTGTAAACAGTTTGACCTTGAGCCTACTATTCACCAATTCTGAATGATAAATGAGGTTTTCTGGACTATGCATAAAGCTCAAAAAGGATTTTTATAGAAAAGACACACGAGCCGTAAAGTGTAAACTTTTGTCAACTTGACAAAGAAACTAAAACATACAAGAATTGACATTATTCTCATTACAAAAGTACGAAACAGTTCAGAGAGTTTGAATGGGGATAAAACAAGTCGTGTTGCTTGTTTCTGTATGAACAGAAAAACCAAAAGCTACAAAGTGACCTAAAATAGCTAATAAATTAAAAACACATTTTAACTATATGACTGGGAAAATGTAAAAAAAAAAAAAAAAAAAAAAGAACAATAAACAGTTTCTCATTACAGAAACATTGATGGAATTGAGTGAAAAGTTTCTGGAATACAAAAGAGTTTCTGGAAACCATAGAACAACCAGAGTCTAGAGAAAGCAGCACAATTCAGAAGCTGTAAACTTTTAAATTGAGACAAAGAATTCCAGTTTAATAGTAATTTAGAACAGGGAAATGTTCCCTCAACTTCATTTCACCACAGAGTTCAGAGTGTGGGAAAAAAAAAAGAGCACAACTGACTAATAAGAGCTTTACCAATAAATAACAAATACAATCGCAAACCACAGAAGAACGAGAGGGTTGCGGATTTTTCATTATTGTCACATGACTTTGTTAAAAAACAAAAACAAAGAAAACAATAAAAAGAAAAACAAATTCGAACCAGTTATGAAGCACGAGGTGGTTTCTAATTTCTCATTACAGACATAGATGGAGGAGTGTAGATAAGTTTGGAATAAAATGCGAAGTTCTAGCTTGAGCAGCAGTTCCCAACTCCGGGGTCGCAACCCCCACCACTAGGGGCCGCTAAAGATTTGATGGGTCGCCAAGTGCAATTTTCATTCGTCAAAAATCTTTTTTTTTTCTTTAATTTATATTATATTTTAAGTAAAATTGATAAATTTGTTTCAACAGGACCTGTTGCTGGAAAAGAATTCTTATGAATAGTTGCAAGTTGAAGCTAATTGTTTGCATTCTCCTTTTGGATTAATATTTATGAAAACACATCCAACTGACTGTCATGTTAAATGTAATGTATCTGCCAGTGTGTTTAAAAGGGTGGGCATCGAGGTCGTTACAAATATTCAGTGCTAAAACAATTTGCTGAAAACAATTTGGGAACTACTGAGCTTCGAGCTCAGAAAGCAACACTGACAAAATTGACTAATCACTTAGACACAAATATTTTTCTGAACTTGGGAATGAGTGTTTAATAATCGGGAATAAATTGCAAAATTCCCAATTGCTCATCATTACAGAAGAATGTTTTGAATAGAAAATTGGGTTTTTTGGAGTATAGAAGAAGCAGGGACAGGACCTTCAGAAGCACAGAAAACAAGCTAAATCAACAAACTTGCTGAAGTTGTAAACTTTTTCTAAACTTGTGACAGAGAAACAAAACAACCCAAACCACACAATGACAAAACAACCTAATAATCAAAATTTTTAATTAAATTTCAAGGAGCTTAAATCTAAAAAAAGCCAAACCCACAGAAATCTACAGATTGACCTAAAACTAGCTAATAACTTCAGTGTACCAACAACGGAGATACAAACTTTAACTGCAGTTACCATGAGCAGGACGCTTTCTAATTTCTCTTTACAGAAGTATGAAGGAGTGTAGATGAGAGTTTTGAAGGAAGCAGAAGAACACAGGTCAGAAAGCTCCACAGTGTCTTAAAATTAGCTAAAAACTTAGCAGCTGTAAACTTTTTCTGAACTTTTAGTCAAAAACAGGAGAGATTTTTTATTTATCATTTAAGAAGGAGCTCAGAGTGCTTTTGTTTTTTGTATATGAAAGAAACTAGAAAAGGTTTTCAGGAGCAAGTCAAACCTACAGAAAGCTACATGGTAAAATTTGCTAATATGTTAAAAAAGCTGTATTAATAACAGATACAAACTCAAACCACAGTTTCAACTTAATACAGACATATGAAAGAGATCAGATCGAAGTTTTGGATGAACCAAGAGGTTTTTGGAGGACAGAGCTCAGAAAGCAACACGGGGACACAAATCTCGCTAGTTTACACGCTAGCTAGTTAACTTCTTCTGAACTTGCAACCGAGCAATTGAGTTTAATACACAATTATGGACAAGGGAATCCAGTCATTACAGAAAGAGTTCCGAATGAAAAATTCAGTTTGGAGTATGGAAGGAGGCCAAACCTACAGAAAGGTACCTGGAGACCTGAAGTTAGCTAATAAACTAAAAATAGTTTGTTTTTCAAACTAAGGAACTGAAAATTGAATGAAAGTGATCAGGGAGAGTGAAACAGTTTCTAGTTTCTCGGGTATAGACATGAAAAAGTTCAGCTTGAAGTTTTGAATGGTGTTACCGTCTTGAAAGCAACACAGCGACACAAAACTAGCTAGCTAGTTGTAAACTTTTTAAAGTTGTAACTGAGAAATTAAGTTAAATAAACAATTACAGACAGGAGAATTTTTCCATCGAAAAAAACAAAACAACCAAAAAAAAAAATAATGGTTGTCTGGATTATGGAAGAAGGTTTGAAAGGATTTCGGATGATCAACCCAAGCTACACAATGACAATAAATAGCAAATCATTTAGAAATAGTCAACTTTTCTACTAACTAATAACCAAGAAACTAAATTAAAAAGTGGTCATGAAGCATAAAACAGTCCCTAGATTCTCAGTACACACAAAGGAGTTTAGATCAGATTTTTTTTAGGAAATGAGGTTTTGGAGGACTGCCCTCAAAAAGCTCCACAAGGACCTGAAATTAGTTAATAATTCAAGAGCTGTAAACTTTTTTCTGAACTTGTGTAAAAGTTAAACACCAGTAAGAAACAGAAGTTGTTCCTAAATTCGTTATCAAGAAGCATGTAGGACATTAGATAGGAGTTTTGAATGAAACGTGCGGCTTTGACGCATGAAAGAAGCTCTGAAACAACCAAAAACCTACAGAAAATCTACACAATAACCAGGACCTTGCTAATAATATAGGAGCTGTAAACATTTTTCTGAACTACTCACTAAGAAATAAAGTTAAGCAGCATTCAGGAACAGGAGAACTTTCTAGTTACTTTTCTAGTATATAGATTTTGTAAACTTTTTTGGACTAATGACCAAGAAACTAAATGAAACCGTGGACATGAGTGAAACGGTCCCCACATATGAAAGAGTTCAGATCAGAGTTTTGAATGAAAAATGAGGTTTGTGAGGACAGTCCTCAGAAAGCTCTAGAGTGACCTAAACCTGGGCCATGGAGGAGCTCTGCTGATGAAGAGTGAACTGGTCCCTAGATTCTTAGTGCACACATATGAAGGAGTTTAGATCAGAGTTTTGAATGAAACATGAGGTTTGTGAGGACAGTCCTCAGAAGCTCTAGAGTGACCTAAACCTGGGCCATGGAGGAGCTCTGCTGATCATGAAGAAACTTTTTTTGGGGGAACCTGAAACTAAAAAAAGCAGTCATAAAAAGTTCTGCTGGACTATGAAATAAACAGGAACGTGTGAAGGTAAGGAAGTGATCCTGATTTGTCTGGAGTCTGCATGCACGTAAAAGCAACCACACGCGGTTTACACGAGCTGGAAAACACGCCGCCGACCGAACGACTGAAAAACAGAAGGACCTGAAAAGTGCAGTTTTTCTTTCCGAACAAACAAAAACACGGAGAGGAAGAATTGAGGAGGTTGGAAGAAGGAATCAAGGACGAAAAGTTACAAAGTGAACAACGAAAAAGAAAAACAAAAAGTCGGCGCATGTTCAGAAGTGCAACTCAAGTCAATACACACACGCGCGCGCTCCGAAACATCAAATGTTTTCATTTCGGAGCGAAAGAAATACATTTGGGGGAAAAAAAAACAACAACAACTGAATAAAGAAATAAAAACGCAAGGCTGCGCGCTCCGTACTTGCACGATCTCCCCCTCGGCGCTGATGGTGGCTCCGGCCCGGGAGAAGCGGCCCTGAAGCCCGGTGGTGTAGGTGGTGTAATCCCCGCTCGGGCTCGACTCGAACAGCACCACCTCCACGAAGGCCGTGTCCTTGGCCGAAACAGTGAGGAAGGAGCAAAGAAAAAGCTCCAGCACAGTGAACACCTGGTCCTTGCTGCTTCTTCTTCTTCTTCTCGTGGGGAAAACCACTACCACCACCATCATCATCATCATCATGACCATTACCACCATCATCATCATGATCATGACCATCATCATCATCATCTCGCCGGCTGGTTCGGTGCAAAGCAACACATCATTTCCTTAATTCTTGTTTTTCTCTTTGAAGTGTAAAAAAAAAAAAAGTGCAGGAATTTTAGATTCCCGGCAAAAAATTTTCAAAGAAAAAAATCAAAGCGAACCGCAGTCGAGACTTTTCTGTGTTTTTGTATCTGATTTCAGAAGCTCCACTCTTTCATCTGCACGACTTCCAGACTCGCTGCGTCGCATCGCCTTGCCTTCTTCCTCTCCCTCCGCGTGCCTTCGTCCCTTCGTCCCTTCTTCTGCCGCTCGCGCAGAACATTTTTTCCCCTGCTCGCTCGCTCTCTCTCTTTCTTTTGATCTCAGACCACGTGACCTTGTCATAGAAATTTTTTTTCTCCCTGAACCCTTTCTTCTCCCCGCCCACCGAATCTTCCTGACCCGCTTCATTTCTCCGCGCTCTCTCTCTCTCTCTCTCTCTCTCTCTCTCTCTTTTCTCTCTCTCTCTTTTCTCTTTTTTCTTAAGGTGGCACGCGCTCAGCAAACGTTTCCGCTTTAACAATGTAAAGACAATTTGTATATTTGTGTTTATATTTATTAATTTTTTTTACACAAAACAATCAACATAAATACATTTTACAGTAAAGTCATTCTGCTCTACAACAAATAACTATTATTCTGCTTGGGGGTGAAGTTTAGCGAGACCAGGACCACCTTAAAGAACAACACGAGTCTGTATTATTACAAAAAAAATCTTACAATTGTGTGTGTGTGTGTGTGTGTGTGTGTGTGTGTGTGTGTGTGTGTGTGTGTGTGTATGTTGTTTTTTTCTTTAAATAATTTACACGGGCGTTGTATGTACATATTATTATTATTATTATTATTTTATTATTATTATTATTATTCCCATACTATGATTTATTTAATATTAATATACATATTTTTTTACCACCAACTTTTTTTTTTTAATAATGATACATTGTTATTATTATTATTATTATTCCTATATTAAATATGATTTATTATTTAATCATATATTTTACAGCCAACTGAATTTTCCTAATTAAATAACAACAACACTAAAAATAATAACTATTATTACCTGTCCTCTACATCTGCCTCTTTCACACCATCTACCTGCATGTCTTCACCACATCCATAAACCTCCTCCTTGGTCTTCCTCTTTTCCTCCTTCCTGGTGTCTTCATCCTCAGCATTCTCCTACTGATATACCCCATGTCCCTCCTCTGCACATGTCCAAACCATCTCAATCTCTCCTCCCTCACCTTGTCTCCAAAACGTCCTACATGCACTGTCCCTCTAATAAATTCATTTTTGACAGTAACTTATAAATATATATATATGATTAAATATCATTTTGATATATTATTTATTAATCCATACTATAAGTAAGGAATATTTTGTGTCATGCTGTTACAAGAGAATAATCAACAGCAATGATGTGATGAAGCAGAATTACTGGAAACACTCCCAGGATCATTATTTACTGTCGCATCGACTTAAAAAAAAAATTATCAGCTACAAATTTGACTTGATCTGATTTTATTGGTGTTTAAAATTGTGGAATGTTTACCGAACAAGCTGGTTCCTGTTCTTCTCTCAGCTGCTTCATCACTATTGGTTCAGATTTTTATGCATTGTGACGTTTTTTTTAATCTACATATATCAAAAATGTGTGTAAACTATGGCGATCGTTTCCTCTAGTTTTTTTTTTTTTTTTGCTAAAACGTGAACACTACAGTATATAGGGTGATAGTATATAGAGATAAGGGTGTAAGTAAAGTCACGTACTGATGTAAGTTGGGGTCCAGTCAGCATTCACATTCATCTCAAAAGTGTTCAATAGTGTTGGAACTCTATAACAGGAGATCTTCCTTTCCAACCCATGTATCTTCATATACAGGCTTTGTGCAAAGGGGCATCGTCATGCTGGAACAGGTTTGGGGTCTACTAGTTCAAGTGAACGGAAAATTTATGCTGCAGCGTCCAAAGACGTCCTGTACAATGGTGAGCCTCCCTTTGTGGTAAGAGTTTGGGAAAGAAGCATATATGGCTGGAAAAATCAGGTGTCCCAATACTTTTGTCAATATAGTTTTTCAAACCAAGCAACGTATGTTGAATAAGTGTTGTCCTGCAACATCAGTATTTATGCTAATGAGCTGCTGCTTGTAGTTGGTTTCAAGAAAGCCAAACTATTTCCAGCAATATTCACATAAGTATCACCACACTGTAAGTAACCATTTTAATACAATTGCAAAAATCCATGGTTTTAAGTTGGAAACTGGTCTGTGTGACTGGTTTTAATGGCCACTGCTGCCCCAGAGTCGTGGTCTCTGTGAAAGCTGACTGTACACATTTAGGCGATGAGGGGGAAAAAAAACGGGAACACAAAATGATCAACACATGTTTCTGACTCAAAGGAGGAAAAACAAAGGCTGAATCTGAAAACGCCTTGTTCGCCCCGTAGCACGACAATGACTTCCACTTGTGTTTGAGAGGATGATGAAGTCAGACCTGGTGATGGTGGTAATGATAATGGTTATGATGACGATGAAGGCCACATGTTACAGCTGAATCGAGGAAAATCCTTGGTGAGACGAGAAACAGGTGGGAGACTGAGTGTGTGAGAGAACTTGTGAACTCTCTTCACCTCCACTACACTCTTACTGTACTCTTCCTTCAGAATCACCCCTACACCATTTCCTTTTCCATCCACACCATGATAGAACAGTTTAAACACCTCTAATGTTTAATATCCATATGCATCATATCAGCTCCCTCTCTACCTTTACCAGTCAACATTTAAAGTACCAACACAAACCTCCACTCTCCTACACTTCTCCTTTCCCTACCGTCTCTGTAGACGTCTTCCTCCTCTCCTTCTTCTCCTTCGGCCAACAGTAGCCCAATTTCCACCGGTACCCTGTTGGCTAACGATACCTGTGGCGGTCGTTTGTAACTCAGGCTTCGACCAATCCGGTATGAAATTCTTATTCATGATCCGCATGTTTGATTTGGCACGTTTTTACGCTGGATGCCCTTCCTAACGCCACCCTCCACATTTATCCAGACTTGGAACCAGCACTAAGAGTGCACTGGCTTGTGCCTCCCTAATAGCTGGGTTTAGGAATCCAGAATCCAACTGGGATTTTATGGCACGTGGGAGTCAGAATCCAAAGCTAAATTTACTGTAAAAAAAATCTAATAAAAAAATCAAAGTCCATTGTTATTTATTTATTTATTTGGTTGATTGTTTTTTTTGGTTGTTTTTATATCTGTTGAGTTATCTGAGTTACATATTAGATCAAAAATTCATCAAATTAGTGAGTTAAAATAGTAATGCTGTTTGGCTGACTGATTCAATAAACTAGTGTGCTATGTAATGTCAGGATTTTGAAATACTTAGGCGTTTAGTTATTAAAGTCAGTAACAATTTAGATTATAAAGTTGGTAACTTGGCAAATTAGACAACTAATTTTAAGAGTTAATGAGTAAAGTTAGTCAAGTCAGCAATTTAACAAATTAGGTTAGTGAGTTTAGATAGTAAATTAAGTAACATAGCAAGTTAGATTAATAAGTTAGTGAGTTTGGTTAGTAAAGTAAGTAACTTGGCAAGTTGGACTACTAGGTTAGTGAGTTTAGTTAGTAAATTAAGTAACTTGGCAAGTTGGACTACTAAGTTAATATTTAGTTAGTAAATTCAGTAACTTGACAAGTTGGAAAACTAAGTTAGTGAGTTTAGTTAGTAAAGTAAGTAACTTAGCAAGTTGGACTACTAAGTTAGTAAGGTTAGTTAGTAAATTCAGTAACTTGACAAGTTGGAAAACTAAGTTAGTGAGTTTAGTTAGTAAAGTTGGTAAACTTGGCAAGTAAGTGAGTTTAGTTGGCAACTCACCAAAATTAGGTTAAAAAGTTACTGAGTTAAGTTAGTAAAGTAAGTAATGTGGCAAATTAGACTACTAAGTTAGTGAGTATTAGTAATGTCAAGAAAGTTAGAGTTAGATTAACAAGTTAGTGATTTGTGATGGTAAATTAGTCAGTAGGTTAGTGGTGGAAGTCAGTTAATTTGTGCTACAGTAGGTTGTTCCGTATACAAGCAAATTACGTTAATAAATCCACAACGTATCAGGTCTATCGATAGTGAGTTCAGATGACCATGTTTGTAAGGTCATCTGGTACATTAGTAAGTTTGGTTAATAAGTTGTAACTCAATTAGTGAAGTAAGTGAAGAATGTTTTCCTAAAACGTATATATATCTTAATACAGTTGTTCTTACTGGATCAAGACGTGTCTTTCGGGTCCTGTGTGGTATAAATCCAGGGGAAAAGATCATAACAACCCAAAAAGAGTTTTAACTTTGTACATTGAGTTTGTGTACAAGTCCTTTTCTCCTGTCTACGATTAACTGTAAAAAAAAAAAATCATTTTATTGGTGCCTCATTCATCATGAAAGTGTCATAAAACATCTGATGTGTTACAATGGAGGCTTTGTTCTGCGCAAGAGCCGATCCTGTGTCCTTCATTGTCACCATCATAAACGTCAAATATGAACAATTACTGAAGACATTGTGGTAATTACTACCAGAGACATGAAGTCACGCAGAACCAGACACACAAGCACACACATCTATCTGTTTGCCTTCTACTCAGTCTGCATGCAAATAAAGAGGGAATAAACACACAGTGATATCCTTCAAAGAAATCAATGATCCTTCAAAATGTACTTACTCTGATTTATAACTGAATTAGAACGACTGGATCAGTTCAAAACTTCATTTGTCCCAAATAAATATTTACACAATGCTCTGTCACATCTGCTTTTACAATTTCACATATTTTCCCCAGTTGCTGATATAATAACCTCCACTCTTCTGGGAAGCTGTTTCACCAGATCTTGTAGCATGCTCATTTAGATACAAGGGTGTTAGTAAAGTAAGATACTGATGTAGATGAGGTGAGGAGGCCTGGGGTGCAGTCAGAGTTCCAATTCATCTTAAAGCTGTTTAGTAGGGTTAAAGTCAGAGCTCAGAAATATTATTGTTATTCTTGATGAAAAACAGTGCTCGTGAAAAATTTGTAACAGTTGGAGATTTCTTTCTTGTGATCAGTTCATCCCAGAGCAGTTCAACAGAATTTAGGTGCAGTGACTGGCCAGGCCATTCCATGATAGATTTCACTCCAGATGACTGTTTACTCTCTAAATAATGCTAATGGAGCTTGGATGCACGTTTCGGCTCATCGTCTTGTTGTACGGTAAAGTCGGTTCCAATGAGCACCAGTCCAGACGGAATTGCATGGTGTTGATGTATGGAATGGGAGCCGTGTTGGTTCAGGATTCCTTTACATGCTCCACACCACCAGGGCGACTAGAGGAGTCCGAACAACATGACCATTTGCACCATAATATATAAGTTTTATTGTTTGTTTTACACATCATGCTCCACTCTTCCCTCTGTTGGTGATTAGAGAAAAAACATGTTAAAAATATATGTAGTTGTATTTAGTGTGAGGTTGAATTAGCGTAGTCTAGATCAGTGGTCCCCAAACTTTTTTACTCCGCGGAGCGGATTAATGTCAGACAATATTTTTACAGACTGGCCTTCAAGCTGTGGTGGATAAATAAAACAAAATAAAATGATACAACCATAAAAACTGGTATTTTCTAAATATAATAATAAACGTGAATCCACTGTTGTATTTTGTTCACTTTGCTCGCTTGGGGGTTTGAATTTAGAGGTAATGTATTATGTGTTAGCGGCCGGAGAAGCCCCTTTAAGAAGGTAGTGGATGGAGGTAAGTCATGTGACCGAGGCATCATGACCTGCATCAAGAGTAAGTCATAGACAGATGTGGTGGAGAGAATCCGGTAATTTACCAAAATAAGACATTGTTAAGGATCAGATCATAAATAAAACGGAAATAATGTAAGTTATGTATTCTTTCTGTGCGGCCTGGTACCAATTGACCCACGGACTGGTGTCGGTCCGTGGCCCAGGGGTTGGGGACCACTGGTCTAAATAACTATAACAGCAGTTAAAACTTTTGGGTTCTTTCCCAAAATGTTAGCACAAAGCTGAAGGCATACAATTGTACAGGATGTCATGATTGTGGTATAATTACATTTTCGCTTCACTTGAACTAAGAGACCCTCACTTGTTCCAGCATGGCAATGCCCCTGTGCACATAGCCAGCTCCATGAAGATCTGCTTTACATGGGTTGGACTGTGACAAGCGCTCCTGCTATAGAGCTCTAAACCCTAGTTAACACTACTGGGATGAATGTGAACACTGACAGGACCTCAGGCCTCTTCACCTCACCTTTATCAGAACCTGAATTTACTAATGCTCTTGTGGCTGAATGAGTCTCACACAAATCTCCACAAAATCTATTGGAACATCTTCCTAGAAGAGTGGAAGTGTTGATTATAACAACAAATGGCAAGTAAATATGTAATGGGATGTTCAGTATGCAAAATATAGACAGACAGACAGACAGACAGACAGACAGACAGACAGACAGACAGACAGACAGACAGACAGACAGACAGACAGATAGATAGATAGATAGATAGATAGATAGATAGATAGATAGATAGATAGATAGATAGATAGATAGATAGATATTGATATTAGAACCTGTGATGGATTATTCTTTTTTTTTTCTTTCAAAGTTTGAAATGTATAATAGTTGTGATTATATATATATATATGGAATTCTAAACCGAGTTAAAAGAAGACAGGAATGTATCATGTGACAGCATTTCTTGGTACAGAAAATGAACTTTGTGTGTTTTTGAAGTCGACTTCAGCTCAGTGATTGCAGTCTGCACCAAACGACGGCAAGATGGATTGGCAGACGGATGAATGAATGAATGGACAGATAGATAGATGACTCTAAAAATGACATTTGGCAGGTGTATCAGGTGCTAAAGTAGAATCTCAAGCATCCACCATTACGGTTCGACCTCGCTGCCCCCGTGACTGAGCATGCCCAGACCCATTCCTCACAGGAAGGAAAAAGATTTCTAAAGAGTGAGATAGATAGATAGATAGATAGATAGATAGATAGATAGATAGATAGATAGATAGATAGATAGATAGATAGATAGATAGATAGATAGATAGATAGATAGATAGATAGAGAGAGAGAGAGAGAGAGAGAGAGAGAGAGAGAGTTGTAGTGTTGTGTTTTAGTGTTGTGAGAAGAAGCAGACGTGGCTGGAAGCACTTTAAAGCGATGACAGGAAATGACAAAAAGAGCAGCGGCAAACTAATTTCTTTTCTCTTTCACATCATTTTTTTCTGTCTGTCCATCTGTCTTTCTCCTTCTTTCTCTGTCCCTCTTTCTCCTTCACTTAATGTGCTTATCACAGTCTCTCTCTCTCTCTCTCTCTCTCTCTCTCTCTCTCTCTCCCGCTTCCCACCCATCCTTCTCTTATTCAACTTTGTCTGTTCAAAACTGTTTCTCTTTCTTTCTTTCTTTCTTTCTTTCTTTCTTTCTTTCTTTCTTTCTTTCTTTCTTTCTTTCTCTCTGTCTGTTCATCTTCTACCTCTTTATTTGTCTGTCTGGCTCCATGTCTCTTTATCATCATTTCTCTCTCTCTCTCTTATGTCTCTTTCTCTTACTCTTTGTTTATGCCTCTGTTTCTCTCTCTCTCTCTCTCTCTCTCTCTCTCTCTCTCTGTTTGTCTGTCCGTCTCTTTTAGCAGGACGAGATTCGTTTCTTCCCCACGCGTCACAACGTCTTGCCAAGTTTCGTCCCTCTGTTGTACATACTTCAGCTGAGAGCTCATTGTTCTGACCGCGTTTTCCTGAGAGAAAGTCCACGGGACAATAAAAGCCAGCTGCTTGGCACTCTGATGTCTTGCCAGACATCGCCTCGTTGGTTCAGCTCACTCGCACAATCTCGCACACACTCACACACACTCACACACTCGTACAACGTGCTCTCGTGTGAACCATTTGTGAAAGTTGTGACTTTACATTTGTTCAAAAGTATACGCCATAACTGTTCAAAAAAGCACACAGGATATTCCCTAGCACACTTCTATTCTTGGGCTTCTCTCATTAAGAAGAACTCTGTTTCCCAGAAAACACTAACATCCAAACATGGCCACCAGAGACTTCACTTCCCAACAACAAACACTTTATTTCTAAGAGAAGAATGGAACAGGAGAGAAGATGTGATTAGACTGCTTCACCCCCCACAGTCACACATGGAGGTGGATGAAGCTTAATGGTTTGGGGTTGTTTTGGAGCAGGGAAGGTTGGAGACTTAATCCTGAACCAACATGGCAAACAATTCAGACGAGACGATAAGCCGAAGCGTACGTCTGACTTCTGTAAGAGTTATTTAGAAAGCAGACAGACGTCTGGAGTGATATCTTTCATGGAACAACCTTCTCAGTCACCACACCCAAATCCTATCGAACTGCTCTGGGATGAACTGGATCACAAGAAAGAAATCTCCATCTAGTGAAGAACATCTTTTGCAAGTTTTACGAGAGACACAGCAAATTATTTCAGTTTGGAGAAACAGAAATTGTCCTGATGCAAGAGTGTGTAAAGCTGTTCTTCATGCTAAGGGGAGATTTTTCAATGAAAATAAGTGGAACATCTGGACGTTTATAGATTTGCTTGGTCAAAGGAAATCTTCATACCGTTACATTAGAGAGTTTGTCGCAGAGAAACAAAAGGAACATGTGTGTCTCTCTCATAAACCAGGTGTTTCTACACTTTTGACAGGTGCTGTGCATATAGAAGACACAGCTGTACCTGCCCTTGGTGGGGTATTGCACTGCGGACTTTCCAAGCTTGTTTCTGATTGTTTGTATTTGATCTCTGTTTGTACCTGAACTTCATTCATTTTTCTGAATGATAATTTTTGATTTCGACTCTGATTTGATTGTTTTTCTGTTTTTAATAAAACCTGCCTGCATTAGCATCACTATCAACCCACCTGCTGAGACATCTTCATCCATGTGCAACCCAGATGCCAAGAAAAAATAAAGAAAAAAAGTTAATAAAATTGATATTAATCTTCTGGGAATCAATCAACTGTTTGGGATCAAGTTTCCTGTGTACCTGGGAGGTCTGTAGGATTCTATTTATGCTTTTATCCAATAGTGATGAAACGATGTCTGGCAAAAAAACAAAAATTACAAGGACGGAGAAGACAACAGCGACTTCAAGGTCTGCTGTGATGATATATCATCATATATGTAAAAATGTATCATTTCTGCTCATGCTGTGTAATTAGAGCTCATGTCCGTTCTGTCATTACAGCTGAGAATAGACTGAGCCGTAATAACTGTAAATCATCAGGCCATGAGAACAGACGTAGCAGGAAGTGGAACTGCACATTTAAAGCTCTATAGGAAAAGTAGAAGAGACCATCTATAGTATCGCTGTATTGTTCTTGTGTTTTTGGGCTGATTTTGTCATGTCACAACAAATACAACATTCACCATTAAACTTTAACATCTACCATCAGACATTCTACACCAAACACTTTCATATACCATTAAAAAACAACATTTTCCATGAAACACCGACATTCACCATCCAACATAAACATTCTTTATCAAACACCAACATCCACCATCAAACACCAACATTCTCCAGCAAACACCAACATTCACCATCCAACATAAACATTCTCCATCAAACACCAGAATTCACCACCACACACTCCAACATTCACCATCAAACACCAGCATTCTCCATCAAACACCAACATTTTCCATGAAACAGCCAACATTCACCATCCAACAACACCTTTTACCATCAAACACCAACATCCACCATCAAACACCAACATTCTCCATCAAACACCAGAATTCACCACCACACACTCCAACATTCACCATCAAACACCAGCATTCTCCATCAAACACCAACATTTTCCATGAAACAGCCAACATTCACCATCCAACAGCACCTTTTACCATCAAACACCAACATCCACCATCAAACACCAACATTCTCCATCAAACACCAACATTTTCTCTGAAACAGCCAACACTGACCATCCAACAGCACCTTTCACCATCAAACACCAAAATTCTCCATTAAACACCAACATCCACCATCAAATACCAACATTCTCCATCACACACCAACATTCTCCAACAAATACCGACATTCACCACCAACATCAACATTCTCGATCAAACACCTACATCCACCATCAAACACCAACAATTTCCATCAAACACCAGCATTCTCCATTACACACTCCAACATTCACTATCAAACACCAACATTCACCATCAAACATCAACATTCTCCATCACACAAAACATTCTCTAACAAACACCAAGATTTACAATCAAACACCAAAATTCACCACCACACACTCGAACATTCACCATCAAACACCAACATTCAGTAACAAGTTTTATTACTTTAATGTGTTCATTTGGCTTTTTGCAGCAGTCGGACTGCATTTAAATATTGAATACAATCAATCGTTCTCTCACACACACACACACACACACACACACACACACACACACACACACACACACACACACACACACACACAGGTAAGACCCAGTAACCCACAGATTTAAGTTTTACTTTCTGTGATCCGTGATCGACACGTGAGATTTATATAGTAAACGCTGACTAGGAGATTTTGTGAAGGTACATATTGTTCACATTTAATTCTGTGCATTGATTTTTGATTCATTTTCGGTGCATCGAGTTTACGCTGTACTTACAGCGCTATCACGGACAATTTCGAAGATTTAGTTTGATTTGCAGACGTGAAATGCAAATCCTGTCTGCAGTGAGGCCTTTCTAGAGTTTTTTTTTTCTTATTGTTTTTAGCTATACTGATCCAAAATGTCCTACAACGATTCGACTATCTGTTGACTATGGGCAAGACATTTGACAATTCTACCTCGACATTGCTCTTTGCTCCAAATTCGATTAGGTCTCACATCTCCCATTTTCCATCCAATAAATTCTTAAACAAATACAAAGATCTTTTAATGACCATAATGTTTATTGGTCCAGACCATCAAAAAGAAAACTCCCTTAGCTTTCATACGCCATACAAGCAGACATGCACAGTTCAAATTCGACCAAACTGTAATTTGGAGATCAGTCATGAGTCTTAACCGACATACTAAAAACACTTTAGATCCGATTGTCACTTTAGATCAGAAGTTCTCTATAGTTTCCAGGCCCAATTCTGTGGCTCATGGATAGATGCTAATTAGCCTGCTCTTAGGATGTCTGGTCAGTGGCTCAATTTTCAACATCCTGCAATTCCTCACTTAACCTGAAGGGGGCAACAGACTGCAGATTTACAGCAGTTATACTATATAGACAAAAGTGTTGTATGTGGTTGTTCTCCAAACTGTTTGCACAAAGTTCGAGACACTTGGAGACCCAAACGTGTTCCAGCATGACAACACCCCTGTGCACAAAGCCAGATTTATGCAGAAATACTTTAAATGGGTTGCAGATCTTCTCTTTTACAGCTCCAACCTAAACCCTACTGAACACCTTTGGGATGAATTGGAATTCTGACTTCACCTTCAGTACTTGTGTATGTGTGGTACTTCAGTACAACACATACACACTGTATTGCCAAAAGTTTGCGGACACCTGGGCATAAGTATAATATGTGCTTTTTGAGCATCGCGTTTCACATTTAGTGCCAATTTGCTCTCATAATAACCTCCACACTTCTGGGAAGATGTTCCACTAGATTTTGAAGGGTGCTTGTGGAGATAAATTTAGACACAAGGGTGTTAAAAGTAAAGTCAGGTACTAATGTAGGTGAGGTGAGGAGGCCCGGGGTGCAGTCAGCATTCACATTCATCTCAAAGGTGTTTAGTAGAGTTCATAACAGGAGATTTTCCTCTCCAACACAAGTACATTAAAGCTGGAACTCCTGCTTCTTCTTCTTTTGGCTGCTGCCATTAGGGGTCGCCAAAGCGGATCATCGTCTCCATACTACTCTGTCCTCTGCATCTGCCTCTTTCAGACTACTACCTTCCTCTTTTCCTCCATCCTCAGCATTCTTCTACTGATATACCCCATGTCTCTCCTCTGCACATGTCCAAACCATCTCAATCAGGCCTCTCTCACTTTGTCCCCAACATCTTGGAACATACACATATATATACTGTAAATATATATAATATTCTCCTTTGGATCATCTTAAAATAGAAGTGCAGGTTGTAGTTATGACATCCACCATTTCACATGTATCATATCAACAACTCGACTCTGTTTTTACACCGCAAAGCAAACAATCTTTATCTCTCTGCCCTCATGTCAAGTCTAGATTTGACCTATAAACACATACACAGGTCAGACCGGTCAATCTGGTAGACCATCTTTGCCAGATGATGCGTTACTTTCTCTCAGCAACTACAAGCCAATAAAGAAGCGTCAGCACAACGTTTATCAGCGATAGATGTAAACATCATGTCTGATTGGAGTTAGATGCTTCATCATAATCAACCAGGCTCACATACCATTCATTTATATTGCATTTTTAGTAAATATAATAGAATGATATTAATGAGTTAAACGCTGATGGATATCTTTATAGATTATCATGAGCCCAAAACCTTCTTTTTTTTAACCACATCTACGTGTAAATAAGGTCACGGTTGATGTGGCGATTTCGAGTCAGGAGTTTTTCGATTTATTCCTCTCTAAATGTTTTGCTTGCTGTTAAACTGACCCTGAACTGTATGTTGGTGATCAGTAGATACCACTAAGCGGCAACCAAAACAGTTCAAGTTGGCCGCTTGCTGCGCACTACGTTTTATCAAATGTAGTTAAGTGAAAAGTCTCTCCAAACAGAAATACTTTAGTAAAATACAGATACACAAAAAAAGCTACTTAAGTACAGAAACGAATTACATTTACTTCCTTTCTGTCCACCGCTGCTAACATGAAGCACCAGCAGAGGGCAGTGTGTAACTACTGTAACAGAGCACCATTGTGTTGAGGTCTACAAAACCCAGAGAAGTCCACACATACCCGATTTTTTATATTAATACCCTGCATTTAACGTTTTAACCCAAAACAAATGATTTGCAAATAGTTGTATGTGTGTGTGTGTGTGTGTATTGGGGAGCAGGGAGCTTAAACACTTTATCACACGTTCATTAGCATCCAGATTGAAAGAAAGTAATTAGCATTTATTCATTCATTCTTTCATTCATTCATTCATATCCTGTAAGTACTTTATCTTGGTCAGGGTCACGCAGGTCCTGGGAATACTGAGTATGCGCCTGAAAAACACCTGAAAGGCATCGGAGTGGGAAATCTGTCTAATTTGTTTCAACTCATAATAAAGGAAATATATGCTGTGTGTTTGTTTGTGTGTGTGTGTGTGTGTGTGTGTGTGTGTTTGTGTTTGTGTGTGCGAGAAAGATTCTGCAAAAAAAGAAAGAAATTGCAGCGGGCCAAGCATCTCCATCCACTTTTTAAAAAAATGTCTTTGGTGTTGATTCTGTGGGCGGCCATTTTGAATTCATGGCACTTCCTGAGGCAAAAAGTTGAGGAGTTTTTAGTTGAAAAACATCATTAGTAGAGCTCGATCGTGGACCGTACTTGCCGATAACAGATTAATCAATCAATATTTTTTAAGATGGATACTGGATAAAAGAACAAACATACACTACACGTAAAATACTTTATAACAAAAAACAGTACTGAATAATGAAAATGTGCTAAATGAAATAAATAACAATATCATTATATAATAAATGAATAAATAAATAATGATATAGCACTCTTTGGGCAATGCGCAGTCATAAAGTAAAAACAAACAGCATGTGTTAATGAATCTCCTCCAGAGTAATAACAGCAGACAGGAACCCGGAAAAACTATCTGTGTGGAATTTTGCCGATTGCTGATAGTTCGGCAATAAACTATCGCTGTCGATTAATCAGTTTTGCCGATTAATCGGTTGGTATCTAATCATTCACATTAGAGGCTCACATCTCCATGGTCCAGCTCGGATCCTGACCTCGGATCACGCTCACACGTAACAACTTACGCCCATGTTGGGGTCCTTTGGGTTTTCCGGTTTTGTTCAACATGGCAGGTGGGTGGACTGCACTAAATAAACACTGCATGTGTGCGTAAGTGTTTGAGTGTCTGTAATGCACCAGATTCTGATACAGGGTGTATTCCAGGCTCGTGATAAATGTTCCTGAGGGAGAATCTGGATCCTGCTCTGGATCTATGACCATGTGCTTATAGAAGATTGTTTGTACCAGGTATTTTGTAACATGCAGATGATATAAAGAGTGTTTCATCACGTTAACACTTTCTGAAGTTTACTTGGACGCGTGCATGGTGAGACGTTACGTCACAAGTGCTAAGTGTAGGTTTGGTGGACATCTAGAAGTTAATGTGCAGCTGAAATTATAGACACGCCCTCAAGACTAATCCTCTAATGTGAGTTTGCTGACATCCACTCATACAACACTGTGCCAGCAGCCCTGGTTAACTTCTTGCTAATGTTTATGCTGTTGTTATTGGAGCAGCGAGTGTGAGGTATGTGTGTGTGTGTGTGTGTGTGTGTGTGTGTGTGTGTGTGTGTGTGTGTGCACAAAATAAATCATTCCTAACTGTAAAACCAGCACCGTCAGCTGGTTTACGAACAAAGACGAGCTCGCCGAGCCCAAAGTCTTTCCTGCTAATTACAGATCATTAGCACTGAGTTATGTCTTAATCAGGTAATTCAGGTCAATTCGCAACTCAGATTTTAAAGATTTAATTACTGCTAAATATTTTCTCTAGGTGTGTACATGAACCCAGCCATTAGGGTTGCACAAGCCAGTGCACTCTTAGTGCCAGTCCTAAGCCAGGATAAATAGGGAGGGTTGCGTTAGGAAGGGCATCCAGCTTAAAACACGTGGCAAATCAAATATGCAGATCACGAAAGAGAAATTCAAGGAAGAGTTTAGGAAACCTTTAAACACCTTTGGGATAAATTGGAATTCTGACTGCACTCCAGGCCTTCTCACTTTACAAACACCCTCGTGGCTGAATGAATCTCCACAAATCTCCACAAGCACACTCCGAAATCTAGTGGAACATCTTCCCAGAAGAGTGGAAGTTAGTATAAGAGGACTAAACGTATAATTGGATGCTCATAAAGCACAAACGTTATAGTTAGCTGTCTATAAAGTGGTGTTCACTGTCACATTTTTAACCCTGGTAAACTGCACGGTACTTGAATGTACACATCTTTGTTAATTTTGTTATTAACAACAACATATGCAAATTGACTCACTGACCTTAAGCTTGTCTCTGCGTTATGCAAGTTGCCGTGTCTGTGAGGGTCACATCTATAACGATAGAACAACGTTCCCTTGGCGACTGCAGCAGCTGATTGGATGATCTGGCAGAGATTTGTCTATTGTCTGTATTTAAATTCCATGCAAATGTTGAGTCTGAGAAGAAAATGTAGAGGAGGCAAATGTGATGAGTTTGTTTTCTGTCAAAGCCACACTTCTGGGTTATAGTACGGAAATAATGACTTTATACTAACAATTTTAATGCAGTGCGACACGAGATAAATGGTACGGTGCATACGATTTGGCGAGCGTTATTAATATTATACACACTAGCGGTGATAAGATTCACTGATTCGCATTGCCAGGAGCACGAAAGCTTTTTATTCATATACTGTATATTTGTTAGTAGATGCGTTTTACTTTTATTATTTTTAAAGTGACAAATAATTTGTGACCAATATTTGATATGTAGATCGATTTCTCCTCAGTAAACCGTTTCTCTCAGCACCGCCGCTGCTACGTGAATATGACGTATCACAACACTACAGAGACCGAGGCGTGTCCTGAGAGTCACATAGAATCAGATTAACATGGCAGAGGTAGAGCTGTAACTTCCTGCTGACACAACAGGAAAAGAACGCCTGGTTTTTTTTCATCAAGGCCTGTTTGTAAAAGGGCCATGCGTTAGAAGTCAGAAGGCACTTGTCTGTCTGAACCAAATGACTTTATCAAATAGGGCCAAGGCAGGTTTGGACAGCTTTTCTCCCTTAATATATAGAATATTTTGTATTTATTCAGGTTGTCTTTCTGTAATATTAAAATTTGCTAAATGATTTTAATTATTTAGGTGTGAAAAAAATGCAAAAAAAAAGAACTGTATGTGCAATGTAATAAATATGTTTACTTCACTGAATACACTGAATGTGGGCCAAACTGGTGTATAGGCAAGTTTTTAGGCTACTTGTAATGAACAATTTCTTTCATACACGATTAGCATGGAGTGTTCTAGCATCTTCTGTGAAAGAGAAAGCTGTGTAAACACACACACACACACACACACACACACACACACACACACACACACACACACACACACACACACATACACACAGGGTGGAGACTTTGGGTAAACATGGCCTCAAGCTTGAGACTCCCCCAGCTGGAGTCCATCCGAACGTTTGTGTGTGTGTGTGTGTGTGTGTGTGTGTGTGTGTGTGTGTGTGTGTGTGTGTGTGTGTGTGTGTGTGTGTGTATGCGGGTGTTACCCTGCAACACCTCATCCAGATAATGGCATCTCCCTAGTGGAGTGAATGCCAGCACCATATCCAGCCGACTCCTTACACACACAAAGACACACACACACACACACACACCACACACACACACACACACAGGATGTTTACTGTGGCACTGTTTTGCTAACTGCTAATCTCGCACTAAGGCAGTACAATGTAGAAGTTATAACAATCACACTTTACAGTCAGCACACACCTTGTGTAAGCAAGGTTTCTACAACGATTACATGGTATTCTGAGAGCGGTCTGTGTGTGTGTGTGTGTGTGTGTGTGTGTGTGTGTGTGTGTGTGTGTGTGTGTGTGTGTGTGTTTTTGTGTTTGTTGTGTTTGTTGTGTTTAGTTAGCCATTGTTAGCCAAGCGTAACCAAGTGTTAACCAAGTGTCTTATTTTAGTTATAGAAGATATTTTACCAATAACTTATAAACACATCTGAGGTAAATGTTGATATTCCTACAGATTTGTTCAGTTAATTTTCTGAGCCTTTACATTTTTGTTCAAATGGTCTACAATATGGTGTTTTAGGAGTGTAACGGTTTATTCATGACAAAAGTGACATCTTTAAAATAAGGTAGTAAATCAACAAATAGCTTAAATTGTACATATATACATATATCTTCTTCTTTCGGCTGCAAAACCTCTTTATAAACTTAAAAGAAAGAAGATATGAGAGGGTAGTGAAGGGACGCCTGTTTCAAGTAAAGAACGAGGAATCATTTTTCTTCTAGCTGCTATAACAAGCAATAACAGGAAGTAGGTTTCTATTTTGCAGCTGAAACAAAACCAAATAATGTAATGGATACGCTATTCCTTTCAGCGTTATCTACTCGATATTTGATTTAAAACCGTGCTGATACTCACCTTGAAACTAACACCAAGCACACACTTATTGTCCATACAGGCCACCCAGGTGCTTGTTCAGACCCTCTGGATCTCAAGTCTGAATTACAGCAACTCTCTCCTGGCCACTCTGACTCTGACCTCTTCAAATGACAAGGAAAGCAGCACAACACATTTTCAACCTTCCAATATTCTACAGTTCCTGCATTCCACAAAGACTCAACTCAATAAATTGAAGTAGTCACAAACATGTGGTTGAGGAGAGCATCCTAAGTTCCTGAGTAGTATTTAGGATTTTTCTCTGCTTTCTTCTAGTGCTTTTTTTTTTATGATTTTTACGACTTTCACCTCAAAGCAGCACATCTCCTCAGGGAGAATCCAACATGTGACCTGGGTGAAGCTCCCTGAACAGAGAGGAAACAGTAACTCAAAGGGATTTTCTCTGTCTTTAAAGAATGTGTGTTTTACACTAAAACATTGATACTGTCCAGAATTACACAGAATGAATCTATCTATCTATCTATCTATCTATCTATCTATCTATCTATCTATCTATCTATCTATCTATCTATCTATCTATCTATCTATCTATCAAACCCTCTCTCAATCTGTCTGTCTGTCTGTCTGTCTGTCTGTCTGGACTTTTGCCATATTGCCTTATGCAGTCCAATCTATTTTGTTTTTTTAATTGAATTGTTTCTGCCTGATGTGTGTGTGTGTGTGTGTGTGTGTGTGTGTGTGTCCTGATGTGTGTGTGTCCTGATATGTGTGTTCTGATGAGCAGTATGAGCATGATTACACATAGATGTGTGATTTCGCCAGACAGAGAAAAAGATTGTTAGTGAATATGTTTAGTAAAGCATTTAGAAAGTGGAATGTAATATTGTGTGTGTGTGTGTGTGTGTGTGTGTGTGTGTGTGTGTGTGTGTGTGTGTGTGTGTGTGTGTGTGTTTTACAGCTATCACATGACTCTGATCAGCACTAGGACGGAAGAAGGCAGCTTCTGTTTCTTGAGCAGAAAATGTGTTAAAAATCTTTACCGTCTTTTATCTTTCCTGACACACTTTCTCTGTAATATCTTCTATCTTCAGAATTACAACATCCTTTCTAAACTTTCCAGTAAGTCACCAACTTATTTGCACAGAGTTTCATCATCCTCCTCTTTATCAACCCGCACTGACATTGTTTTTTTTTTCTTTTTAAAGAGACAGGATGGCAGCAAATCATCAGTAATGTCAGTTAGTGTTCATATTGGAATACGGGGGATGTGTGCAGTATGAACCACATTGGAGAATTACCCCCAAGCTACTGATCTGTAGTGTTGTAGTTGGTGGGCAGACAAAAGAGGAAGAGATACACATGAAATAATAATAATAATACTCTGGGTCGTGAACTTCTCTCGATGAGGGGACGTCCCTGCAGTTTCAGTGCTAACGGGGATGCTGACTGGGAGAGTGATGTGATAAATCATTACTGAAAGCAGAAGCGTACAAAATACCTGTAATATAACATTGTATATTGGTGCAGCAGGTTCTATCTATCTATCTATCTATCTATCTATCTATCTATCTATCTATCTATCTATCTATCTATCTATCTATCTGTCTGTCTGTCTGTCTGTCTGTCTGTCTGTCTGTCTGTCTGTCTCTCTGTCTGTCTTCTGTCTGTCTGTCTGTCTGTCTGTCTGTCCCCATACGACCCAAGTCGACAGAAGTACAATAAATAAAAACTTTTACATTTTACGACAGTCTTTTGTGTTTATTAGGATCGTCCTCTGCTCAGACGCGTCCAGGTGATAGACTACTCATCACCCGGCCTGTGAAACACAAACACTAGCATTCACAGGCTAATCACACACACACACACACACACACACACACACACACACACACACACACACACACACACACACACACACACACACACAAAGACATTACACATAAGAGTCTGAAAATCTCCAGGCCTTTTACTACAGCTTTTCTCCACATCCTGTAATTACATAGTTATTTTTTTAAAAGCTTTGACATAAATCTAAAAAATTTTGTTTGTTGTTCATGGTTTTTTTTTTTCATCTAGAGACAAAAAGAAAGATGGAGAAATCATGTGACTGACTCACTGAAAGTAACTAACAGCTTTCTTTTTCTAATTAGCAAAACTTGATAATTATGTAAAAGGGAAGATTCTGTATGTAAACATAAGATGTTAAAGTTTTCCCACAAAACATTTTTTTTAAAGCGCAACTGGGATTAATTTAGAACAAAAGTAAACTTTAAGAGCTCAATCGGTGACATGAGGCCTTTTCCACGTGATGTGTGCTTTAAAGCTGATCACTTTCTAATCACTCTTTATCACCTTGTTACTCATGTTCAATCAGGGCTTTTGTTGATGTATTGCTTGTTAATAAAGATTCAGTTGAATCTAATCAACAGCAACATCAAGTCTACATGAACTCTGTAAAAACACTGGTTGAAGTGAATAATTTTATAATTTATATTAAAATATAACAAGGGTTGAACCAATGATATGTTACCAACTCATATCATATAAAAAAAAACATACACCAATCAGGTATAGCATTATGACCACCTGCCTAATATTGTGTGATTCCCTTTTTGCTGCTAAAACAGTTCTGACCCATCGATCATTAACAGCATGAACTACTTCAGCAGTTTGAGACACAGGACCTCGTCTGTTGGATCGGAACACACGGACCAGCCTTCGCTCCTCACGTGCGTCAGTGAGCCTCGGCCGCCCAGGACACTGTCGCCGGTTCACCACTGTTCCTTCCTTGGAGCACTTTTAATAGATCCTGACCACTGCAGACCAGGAACATCTCACAAGAACTGCAGTTTTGGAGACGCTCTGACCCAGTCGTCTAGACGTCACAATTTGGCCCGTCTCAAGTCCTTATGCTCACCCATTTTTCCTGCTTCTAACATGCCAACTTCAGAATATTTTGAGAAATTTTTAATACATTTTTCATTGGCATGTTAGAAGCAGGAATTTTTTTTTTATTATAGAAAGCTACTTAACATGAACCTGTGAGTTGCATCAAAACTACTGTTATAGAAATCGAATCAACACCTCTGGACCAATCAGATTCCAGAATTCAACCATAACAATGGAATGTATACACTTCTATAAAAAAGGTGTACAGGTGATTTTTCGATAGCGCATTTGAGATCGATGAGATTTTGTTTTATATGAAAACATCAGGGCCTTCACGTACGATGCCTTTCTTCACGTGATTTGACGTTTCGCTGTTGTTCGGGATGATAAAAGTTTGCTGGAAACCCGGACAATGCTGGTCGAAAGTCTTTCAGTGTTGATCTAGTCACTAAAAGAGTTCACTACTAGGAATATATGATGCAACCTGATGAAAGTATTTGGCCTCCACTTGCATTAGAAAGCAACCCTGCAGACTGGGACCTTCCCACACTACTTAGGGTGCACACTTCACCGCGCAGGGCGCTAGTACGCGCGGCGTTCTTCTAGCCAATAAGGAGCCGAGGCGCGATGACGCAAACGCCGTGCTCAACCAATCAGATCGCAACACGACAGTAGATATAGAATGCTAAGTGACACCAGCCGGCATTTTCTGTGGAGAAGGAAGAGCGCAGCTTCATAAAAGCTCTTTTCCTCCTTTTTTTTTTTTTATAATTAAAAATACATTTTAAACCCTGAAAACAAGATGGTGGTGGTGACAGCAGGGCCCGGAGGAGCCCATAAAGTGCTTCTTATTTCTTCTTCACACTCCGGCGACTCGAACAGCGCTGCTCTTCCTTTACGGAAAAGGCAGCGACTCACACATCTGAGTCCTGAGGAAAAAGCGCTTCGAAGGTGAGAAAAACACTATTTTTAATCATATATATACTTTTCTTCATCAGTCAGGCGGTATTCGATGGCGATAAACCGATTAATATCGACCGAACTGATTAAATGCGTAGTCTTTTACCGCCCCCCACCCCCGCGGGTTGCCAGATTGACTATTTTTGACGGGGAACAAAGTATTTTTTTTCTACCTTATTCGCTCTTCATTCCTTAATGTCACAACGAATTCAATACCATTTCTATAATACTCTGACTGCCATTTAAAGACGTTCCTTTGACCACACCAAATTATATTCCAGTCGATATTAAGTATTAAATCCTTGAAATCCTCAAGGTTGCCAGACACAAATTCCCCTTTTTTTCCCTCTCATGTCACTTTCTCCAAAATACAGTTAAATTGTATCCTTTTTCAAGTAAGCTCATTATAGTTTCATTAAAGTATCATCCAGGGTGTTTTTGAAGCTCATGTAGTGTAAACATGCGGCATTTTATTTTATATTAAATGGTAAAAAAAATATTGTCTCCGGTTGCCAGATTTCCAAATGCCAAATATACAGTATCTAGTAAATGCATTCGATGTAAATCAGGGTTGATTAGAAAATCATGTATTTTTCCCCCCGTACCCTTAAACGATTTGGAAAAAGGTAATTACAAAATCCCCCCAAAAAATCTTTGTATTCACGCTTCGAAGTTCAGATCTCAGAATCTTTTATAAACTATGGAATGCATGTACTTTGGCACTTAGTGTTGCCAGTCCCCGGTTATTCCTCCTATATTCCCACTTTTTCTTTTTGCATTTAATTTATAAAATCAGACACTTGGGTATATAATGTATTGAGTGAGAGCGGATAAAATCTTGTATAACAGTAGTGATTTGGGAAAAGAGTTTAAAAACTAGGATTCAGAGGGGGTATAAACTGGCGATCTGGCGACCTTGAAGCCACACCTATTTATACATATTCAATTCTGCCTGCGTGGCACAGACATGGTTGAACCTCAGACTGCACTTATTTACATAAACATAACTAAGATAATTAATTGCATGCATGGTTAATTGTTTATATAAAAAAATAATAATGTGCGCAAATTTTAATTGCAAATGTTGGTGTTCTAGGAAGCTGAAGAACAGAGTCGCAGCACAGACAGCAAGAGACAGAAAAAAGGCCAAAATGGGAGAACTGGAGCAGCAAGTCCTGGAACTGGAGCATGAAGTAAATTTAGTTATTATTCCATAACAAATATATAATTTTTTTTTTTATTATTATTGATTGTGATTGCTAAATTACCCGATGGATCTTCTTCCAGAATCAGAAACTCCACATGGAGAACCAGATGTTGAGAGAAAGAACGCGCGATCTGATGAGCGAGAACGAGGAGCTGAGACAGAGACTGGGGTTGGACACTCTGGTCAGAAAAGAGAAGGTAAAGAGGGTTTAGACTCGGGAGTTATGATACCGGACGGTTTATAAGCCGACAGCACGTGGATCAGAGGATCGAGGGCTTTCTCATCATCTAGAACTTTAAACTTTAGAACTGATAAGAAGCAAAAAAAAAAAAAAAACTGTTTATCTTCATGGTGGTTTGGCTGCCATGCGGTTATAGAAGTCAAACCGCTTAATCTGATAAACTGAGTCACTATTTTACTCAAAAAATGTTCAATAATGGTCATAAATGAGCAGATTGGGTTGGGTGATGCTACATTACTATATAGAATTGCTGCATTTTATTTATATTTATTATAAATGGGTGTAGTGGTGGTGGCCCATGTTTCTTATCAGAGGAGGCTTTCTTTCCATAAAAGTTTTATTACAGTAATAAAACAATATTCTCTCTAACGAGGCGAATCTGCCGTTATTGTGTATAAAACTGCTTTCGATTCTTCCTCGTGTGTAGGTGCAGGTGTTGGAGTCCGGCAAGAACGATTTGGTTTTGCTGAACGGGTCTTCTGAGTCCGCAGCACTCAGGCTACGTGTGCCTCCGCAGCAGGTGCAGGCCCAGCTATCGTCAAAGCTGAAGAGTTCCCCATGGATTCTCACGTTCCTAGCACTTCAGACTCTGAGGTAAGGGTTTTTTTTGTTTTGTTTTGTTTTTTTTGGGGGGGGGGGGGGGTGTGCGCTCAATTTCCGAGGTCGAGTTTCAGATCCGGGAGTCTCCACGATCATAAACTTAAACAACAGTCGCGTTTTCTGGGAAAGTGTCCAAAAGTAGTGTTTAGAACTAACATTGAGTCAAGTTGCTGAATTTGAATTAACTCAAACTGACTCCCTTTGAGTTGATTGGGATTCAGCAACTTGACTGATTGTTTGTTCTACATACTACAGCGAAATTGCCATAGATTTCCACTGGATCTGGATTATGCTGGAACCCGATTATCCTGTGTGTGTGTGTGTGTGTGTGTGTGTGTGTGTGTGTGTGTGTGTGTGTGTGTGTGTGTGTGTGTGTGTGTGTGTGTGTGTGTGTACACATAACTAATTTCCACACTTCCTCATACCTCTAACTGACATTTCAGATTCAGTTTCCGGGTTAAAATTTATATTTACAGGAATTCACTCCAGGAAACGTGTTTATGCGTCAAAGAGCATAAATCATTCCTGTTTATCCGGTGCGCAGGATGACGAGAAGCGACTTTGGAATGCTAATCGCTTCTTGTTCTGCCGGTTTGCTAGCTAAGCAGATCATGGCATTGTGAAAGAAGTGGGTTTTTTTTATCTAGAAAAGGATGTGGTCGGTCTTTGGGTTCATATCTGCCTCTAAAGCAGCTTGCTGATTTTAAAGCATGCAGTGATCATTTTCTTTCTCTCTCTCCTTCACAGTCTGATCTCTTACTTGGCATTTTGGACATCATTGAACCAGAGCTGTTCCTCAAAGAAGTTTCAGAGCAGAACCATCCTGAGCAGTTCCTGCTGGTCGGATCAACCCCTGGTCCGCTACCTACCCCCTCATCTGGAGTTGTGGGGGCCACACCAGTTAAGCTGGAGGCCCTTAATGAACTGATCCAATTCGACCACATTTACACCAAACCGGTAGTAGATGCAGTAGAGGAGGAGGAAGATGATGAGGAGGAGGAGGAGGAGGAGGAAGAAAAAGAGGACATCTACGAAGTGAGCATCCAAGACAATCAGGACTCGTTCATCTTCTCGTCGTCCTCCGAAGACGAGGAAGTGGAGGTGGAAGTCGAAACGACGTCCATCAAAGACGAACCCGAGGAAATGATCATCCCCGTGACTGAGAGCGACTCGATCGCGGTGGACGACTTCCTTTCCGAGGCGTCCTCGTCCTTCGGAGGCTTCGACAAGACGGCGTACCTGATGTCCGATACGTACAGCGACTCTGGATACGAAAGGTCACCTTCCCCTTTCAGCGACATCTCGTCCCCGCTTTGCCCCGACACCTGCTGGGAAGACATGTTTGCTAACGAACTTTTCCCACAACTTATTAGCGTCTAAATAACCAACACGCCGCTCGGTTTCCAACGTAATTCTAGCGTACAAAAGATCATTTAAATATATATATATATCTCCTTCATTAATGTACAGTCAGCACAAATTTCCTTTTCTTTTTAAATCCCCCACTGATACCAATAAGTTTTTCTTCAGGGAAAGAAGTTGGAGGTTTACAAAAAGCAAAGTTCAGTATTTTTGTCTGAGACAAAGGGGAAGTTCAGTGGGAATTATTATTTTTTATTTTTTTTCCATTTTTAAAAAATGTATTTATTTGTACCCGTTTCCAGAGTCCTGTATCGTAATCTGTCAACTTAAATGTTCTATACCATCCTTTTTTCTTAGCGCCTTCCTCGTGAAATCTTCTACTGCATTAAAAAAAATTTTGCTTCGCATCCTGGTGGTCTTTTCATTTATTTATTTATTTTAGATTCACGCACTAACATTTACAGATCATATCACAGTCAGATGTCCACAAATCTTTATTAGTGGAACTGTATGTTTTAAAAAAACAAAAACAAATGGTCCCCATATTTAGATTTGGTTAGACAAAGTTTGTGGACACTTGTGATTTTGATAGTGTGAGGCACAAGATGTAAAAGTACATAGACTGATATTAATCAAACACTAATATTTAGTAAAATTTTCATGAGCCCAAAACCTTTCCAACTACTTCCTCTAAAAGTTCTGCCTGATGTTTAACCACTAAAATAAAATAAAACATTACCGATTTCACTGAAATTAAGAGAATGTAAAATACTTCAGAAAAGTACAGATATGTGAAAAAGCTACTTGAATACTGCAATTAATTACATTTACTTCCTTGCTGTGGGAAAGAAACGGCACCAGGATTTAACACCAACAGCTTCATGTAGAAACATGGCAGAGATACACATTAAATTGTATATCTATTATAAAATGTATTAATCCTAAGACATGTTAAGGCATTACTTTCTCTGTGTGATTCAGAGCATCAGAATTCTAAATGGTATAATAAAATGGTCATGGCGGCTAGGTGCGAGACCATAAACCAATCTTACGCTTTCTGCTTCACATCAGTCTGTTCTTCACCTCCACATCATGCACTTGCTGTGGATTATTATTAGTTTTCTCACACACTAGTGTGGAAGTTTGTTCAGTTTTACCCCCTGAACAATTCTGGGTATTAAAATGTCCTTCAAAACTCTCCTGTTTTATAAATTTTAGTTTTGACCATTTAACAATTTTATATATATTTTAACTTCTGAGCCGCATGCAAAGGAGAAACTTATTACAGTTTAAAAAAGCGTGTTGTTTCCAGAATGACTATATTCGGTTTCAGCAGGTGCACATGGATTTCACTAAAACCACACGACACACAGAAACGCTGACGAAACCACACCCCCTTCAAAAAAAAAATATAAATAAAACCTGAATATTGACTGATAACTTACTGAATACTATTTATAAAGAGATGTTAGCATGTTAGATGTTCTTCTGCTCCTGCACAAGAACAGAGTACGACATGTAGTGAAATGCTTTTTACGGCTGTCCAATATGTAAACATGAATATATAAATTGAATATAAAAATTAAATTAAGTAACATAAAATAAAAGTATAAAGTGTTTAATATAAATATAATTATACAAGTATGAAAATATGGTTTCTTAACCTTATTTTCATACTGGTTTCATACTGGTTCAGACTGGTTCAAGGTAAAGGTTGGACTGCATCAAGGATTGGCTCTGAGCCCTTTCCTGTTTGCAGTGGTGATGGACAGGTTGCAGGATTAAAAAATAATTTATGAGAGGAACAGCGCATGTAGGACGTTTTGGAGACAAGGTGAGGGAGGCGAGATTGAGATGGTTTGGACATGTGCAGAGGAGGGACATGGGTTATATCAGTAGAAGAATGCTGAGGATGAAGACACCAGGAAGGAGGAAAAGAGGAAGACCAAGGAGGAGGTTTATGGATGTGGTGAGGGAAGACATGCAGGTAGTTGGTGTGAAAGAGGCAGATGTAGAGGACGGGGGGGGGGGGGGGGGGTATGGAGACGGATTATCCGCTGTGGAGACCCCTAATGGGAGAAGCCAAAAGAAGAAGAAGTGGTGCAGTGAAGCAAAAGTGAGACAGAGTGTGTCCTGGTACCAGGTGTTTCTGGTTTATTAATAACAACAACAACAATAATAATACAATTAATTAGATTTGTGCATTTAACAATTTAATCATGTGAACAAATCAAATTCCATGATTTGAAATCTCATTAATGACAATATCATTACACAACACAGGCGAGTGTCACGCTGCCATTTTTGGTCAATTTACCCTGTGAGACTTTGTCACATTTGTCCTGCTCTATAAGAGGAGATAAGACACTGATCAGGTCAAGATGGCTCCCCTGTTCAAACACACACACACACACACACACACACACACACACACACACACACACACACACACACACACAGATGAAAGTCTAACTTATGTAATAGCTCAGTTGCCCTTTGACTGCACTGATCAACAGCAGAATCCTGCTCCTGTCTGTAACACGGCAGTTACGGTGCTATTTTCTTTCTCGGGTCACACCCGATTATTATCCTCAGGCTAAATCCGTAGTCTGGGTGGGGAGTCTTTGAAAGGCTAAAGAGAAAGAGAAGGGCGGGATTGTTATTAGAGCACAAAATATTTAACATCGTCAATTAGGTGTAGTCGAGTTAGCATGTTTCAGATAACTGAGTCTTCACGTATCTTTACACCACCTGCTATTCTTTTCTTGGCAAATTAGATACAGTATGTATATATTTATCTTTACAGCATTGATAAAACAATATAAGACAGGAGTTACTGATTGTTTAGGTTCGTTTTACACTAACTATTAGAACAGAACAACATTTAGATCTATGTAGATTGTTTTAGTAAAAAGCTCCTATCAAATAGATTTGAACACCTCGTCTACTGTGTTTGAGACAAATGTGACATTTTTGTCTCTAACAGAAGAACTTGTGTAAGATGGAGAACAAGAGAGATGTTATCAGACTGCCTCAAATCCACACTCACACATGGAGGTGGAAGCTTAATGGTTTGGGGTGGTTTTGGAGCAGGGAAGGACACTTGATCCGTAAAAGTGAAAAAAATCAACATGGCAACCATTCCATACTTCAACACCATGCAATTCCGTCTGGACTGCGGCTCATTAGAAACGACTTCACCGTACAACAAAACAACGCCCGAAACATACGTCCGAGTTCTGTTAGAGTTATTTAGAGAGTCGTCTGGACTGATATCTATCATGGAATAACCTGCCCAGTCACTGCATCTAAATCCTACTGAACTGCTCTGGGATTAATTTAATCACTAGAAAAAACCTCCAAGTGAAAACACCTTTCCAAAGTTTCACATGAGGCTCGGAAAAGTGTTTCAGCTGAATGTTTGGAGAAACAAAGTGTCCAGATGTTAAAATTGTGTAAAGGGGGGGATTTTTTTTAATGGACATTTATAGATTTGGACAAAAGTTTTAGGACACCTAATGATAATGATGATTGATATTTGCTTTTTGAACCTTTTATGCAACATTCAGTCTTCCTTTGGTGTCATAATAACCTCCATTCTTCTGGGAAGAAAAAAAGCCAGGAGTCCCAATATTTGTGGCAATATATTACAGCATTTACTGGAAAATAACTAGCAAAAAAAACTATTTGTTTAATTATTGCCAACTTCCTGACTAATGATATGATATGATATGATATGATATGATATATGATAATACTGGTTTGTGATTGGCTGGAAGTTTAAAACGTTGAACACACAGGTAGTTTGCGTATTCCTTTATGATGAATACGGTGATTTTGAGGAATGGCTCAAGGCCCAAGAACGATTTGACAAACTGGAAAAAGAGAACGTTTAAATTAGAAATACAATAAAAAACAGTACATGAATGACTTCAGTTAAACTCGTCCTCTATGTTGTGTGTCTGTGCAAGTGCATATATCACACTGCACCACTTCCCCTGGCAGGGGCTGAGGTTTCGGCTTTGTGATGCAGCGAGTTTCAGTTTGCCCGTGTTCTGACGCGGTTTCTTTCAGTGGAACGAAACAAAAATAAATAATGTCACGTCCTGGAGGATGAGTACATCATCGTATCGGTGCCAAATAATTTCAGTGTGTAGATAAAGATGGAAAAAGTACAGAAACCCCAGTAAAAGGTCATGTGTCAGCGATGGGACTTTTCTCCCAGTGTTCAGCTTTTTTTCTGCTCACGCTGGCATCGTTTCCTTTACGGTGAAGTCCAGGCTTAAATCAAAGCATGGGAAGTAATACAGACCTGTCATTAGCTCGAGAGTCCCGGGATAAACCCTACAATTAAAAGTGTCAGGTTTTGTTTAGAGCTGTAGAGGAAAAGCCCCTTTAGAGTGAAACTGTTTTAGGATGTAGCTCTCAAACAGGAGGTTAAATAAAAATAACTGAGAAGATGAAAGTAATACCCCATGCACAGAGGGTCCAAAGATATTGCTTTAAAACCGAACCGTTAGCAAATGTCGAGAACTGTTTAAAAAATGTTTGTATTTTTTTTCAATATTGACCGATTCAGGAAAGAGGAACGTCTCCAGGCTCAGATATGGACCTAAAATAGAAATGCTGGATCATCTAGCATGCGTCTGATGCCTCAGGCATGTCGGATCATCCAGCCAGAGTACTGTAAAGGCCCGGGTTAGACTTCAGTACAGCTCTTAACACTGTCTGCAACATCAGCTTGAAATTTCTACTCGCTTTATCAATGCACCAGAAGCGAACGTATCATTTGGGTTCGATTACCAAACGATCTTCTCTGCACTACACGACCTCGTGTGTATCATGACAATGACGGCATCGAGGGCGTGGAAGGAGACAAAACACTATGGAAATTTCCACTGCGATGTGTTCTAAAACTAAGTATAGTCTCTCTGTCCTCAGATGGTCTACAAGAGCTTTGAATACACACTTATCCTTTCTATATTAAGGGCTTGTGAGAATTCACACATCACCAGTGTGTGTAAATACAGTACTGGGTGATGGTGCGTGATCTTGCGCACACAGGTCAAATGAAATGAATGCATATGGGAGCTTTTTGTTTAAAACCCCCCAAAAACACTGCATTCATTGTTTTTGGACACCAGACTTTTCCCAGCCATATGTGGTTCTTCTTCAAGTTCTTGTTGGAGGCATACAGCACGTCTGTGGATGCGGTAGCATGAAATCTTCCTTTCACTTGAACTAGGAGGCCCAAACCAGTGCCAGCATTACAAAACCCCTGTGCACAAAGCCAGCTCCACAAAGATCTGCTTTGCATGGGTTGGAGTGGAAGATCTCAAATAAGGAAGTGTTCAAATAAGGAGAGATTACAAAGAAATGAAATTCATTTCTTCACAGACAGAGGAAGTGTAAGTGCAGATCTCAGCACATCTAACCTCACACTGCAATCTTCCTGTCTGATTTACAAATGTGTAAGGGGATGGCAGGGTTAGTCAGGGTTGGTATGTGTAATGTGTAGTTAGGGTGGTTGGCAGGGTTATGGTAAATGGGTAGTTATGGTGGTAGGTAGGGTTAGAGTGGATGTGTAGTTATGGTGGTAGGTAGGTTTGGGGTAAATGTGTAGTTATAGTGGTAAGTAGGGTTAGAGTGGATGTGTAGTTATAGTGGTAGGTAGAATTAGGGTGGATGTGTAGTTATGGTGGTAGGTAGGGTTAGAGTGGATGTGTAGTTATAGTGGTAGGTAGAATTAGGGTGGATGTGTAGTTATGGTGGTAGGTAGGGTTAGAGTAAATGTGTAGTTATGGTGGTAGGTAGGGTTAGAGTGGATGTGTAGTTATGGTGGTAGGTAGGTTTGGGGTAAATGTGTAGTTATAGTGATAGGTAGAATTAGAGTGGATGTGTAGTTATGGTGGTAGGTACGTTTGGGGTAAATGTGTAGTTAGGGTGGTAGGTAGGGTTAGGGTGGATGTGTAGTTAGGGTGGTAGGTAGGTTTGAGGTAAATGTGTAGTTATAGTGGTAGGTAGAATTAGAGTGAATGTGTAGTTATGGTGGTAGGTAGGTTTGGGGTAAATGTGTAGTTAGGGTGGTAGGTAGGGTTAGGGTGGATGTGTAGTTAGGGTGGTAGGTAGGTTTGGAGTAAATGTGTAGTTATAGTGGTAGGTAGAATTAGAGTGAATGTGTAGTTATGGTGGTAGGTAGGTTTAGGGTAAATGTGTAGTTAGGGTGGTAGGTAGGGTTAGGGTGGATGTGTAGTTAGGGTGGTAGGTAGGTTTGGGGTAAATGTGTAGTTCAACATTCACTGCTGCTTTAAGTTTAAATGCATAAATAACCAAATAACCAAACTCCTGGAAACCAAACTTCAGAAAGTAAAAGACGTCTTTTTCGGTTTTGAACACCTGCAGTAAATGCAAAAAAAAAAAGGTTTCAAGCTCTATGCTGAGTTTCATACTGAATGCATTAGTAAGGTTTTGAGCACTTCACACTCCACACTCATTCAGGTGTTATCATTAAGTGAAGACAGGACTCTGTTCTGGTTCTAGTTCTGCTTTGAGGAACCAGCCTGGATGGATTTGAAACCTGAAGGTTTAATCTGTACACAATAAGTAAGGAATAAACCACTTGGTGTGTGTGTGCAGCTGGGGCAAAATATTATGCTGGGTATTTTGTCATTTTTAATTAACAATTATTAATTAGGGCCCGAGCACCGAGGAGCAGGCCAGAATGGCCTGCACCAGAGGTGCGAAGCCCTATTGTTTTCCTTAGAATTTATTATTATTATTATTATTTTTTTTTTTTTACACACATTGGTCATTAGAGGTCCCTTAACATACTCGAAAACTCTTGAAATTTGGCACACACGTCAGAGTCCTTTGTCACTAGAGCCGGACAAAGGGTGGAATATGGGCGTGGCAAGGGGTCTCTGTAGCGCTCCCTGTAATTTAAAAACAAACATTTGTGCACAGATCGGGCAATTATTTACGCACATGTACGAGAGTTGGTACGCATATAGATCTCATTGACCCGAACAACTTTCGCCCTCTAAACTATGAGCTCCGCCCAACAGGAAGTCAGCCATTTTGGTTTGTTTTATAAGCGCATGCGGTGAACTTTTAAATACTCCTCCTACGGAATTCATGCGATTGACATCAAACGTGGCGAAAATAATCCTGAGACATTGGACTTGCTAAATTGCGAAGGGATTTTTGATATCTCGAACGGTGCTGCCATGGCGAGGCGACGAATTTATGGCGAATTCAGAGAAGAGGAAGTGTTTAAGATCTTAAGCAAAAAATGTTTTATTCAGATGACACGCGGTGTGTATGTTCGGCCAAGGATTCCGATCGCATCGATGTGCCTATTGTGAATCTCGGACATAGCGCCACCAAAAGGCGCCACGAAGTGTGTCAGTCACAAAAGGTGGATTTTTTGACAGTTGCATGTGGTGAACTTTTAAATACTCCTCCTAGGATATTTATGAGATTGACACCAAATGTGGTCAACATGATGCTGAGACATTGTAGATGATAAATTGCTAAGGAATTTTTGATATCTCAAACGCTGTTCCCATGGCAACGCGTCAAACTTTACTTTTATTTCAGGCGTATTTAAGCACTTGGCATGCACTTTGTATGCCTCAACATGCTCGAAAACACCGGAAATTTGGCACAGACGTCAAAGTCGTCTGGCCTTAGGACCGGTCAAAGGCTGGAACATAGGCGTGGCAATAGGGCTCTGTAGCGCCCCCTGAAATGCAAAAACAAATATTGGTGCACAGATCGGGCAAACATGTACGCACATGTTCGAGAGTTGGTAGGCATATAGATCTCATCGACACGAACAACTTTCACTATCAAACCTATTAGCTCCGCCCAACAGGAAGTCGGCCATTCTGGATGGTTTCAAAAGTGCATGTGGTGAACTTTTAATTACTCCTCCTAGGGAATTCATGCGATTGACATCAGAAGTGGTGAACATGATGCCGAGACATTGCACTTGCTAAATTGTGAAGGGATTTTTGATCTCTCGAACGGTGCTGCCATGACGAGGCGACAAATTTATGGCGAATTCAGAGAAACAGGAAGTGTCTAATATCTAAAGCAAAAAATTTCTTATTCGGATGACGCGTGCTGTGTATGTTCGGCCAAGAATTCCGATTGCATCGATGTGCCTATTGTGAATCTTGGACATAGCACCACCAACAGGCGCCAGGAAGTGTGTCAGTCACAAAAAGGTGGATTTTTTGACAGTTGCATGTGTTGAACTTTTAAATACTCCTCCCAGGATATTTATGCGATTGACACCAAACGTAATCAACATGATGCCGAGACATTGTAGATGATAAATTGCAAAGTGATTTTTGATACCTCGAACGCTGTTCCCATGGCAACGCGTCAAACTTTACTTTTATTTCAGGCATTTTTAAGGCTTTTGGCGTGCTTAGATTATCTTGAAATTTGACACATACATCACATTTGACAAGTCACATACATCACAAGTGTGGACAAAAAGGTCAGACAAGGGTGTGTCTCTTAAGTGGCTCACTAGTGCCCCCGTTTGTCTAAAATGTGGGGTTTCTTTTACCTACAGTCCCCAAATGGGTCAGTAACAACATAAAATAGTCCACTGATATTTACCCACTTGATGCACTTGCCCACCGTGCATTGTTTTCTGGGAGGCACCGTATAGCGATTCACAAATGTGCGAGGGCCCGCCATCGCTGCTTGCAGCTATATATATTTTTTTTTTTTTTTTTTTTTTACACACATTGGCAATTAGAGGTCCCTTAACATACTTGAAAACTCTTGAAATTTGGCACACACGTCAGAGTCCTTTGTCACTAGGGCCGGACAAAGGCCGGTATTCAGGCGTGGCAGGGGGGCTCTGTAGCGCCCCCTGTAATTCAAAAACAAACATTCATGCACAGATCGGGCAATTATGTTCGCACATGTACGAGAGTTGGTACGCATATAGATCTCATCGACCCGAACAACTTTCGCCCTCTAAACTATGAGCTCCGCCTAACAGGAAGTCAGCCATTTTGGTTTGTTTTATAAGTGCATGCGGTGAACTTTTAAATACTCCTCCTAGGGAATTCATGCGATTGACATCAAACGTGGTGACCATGATGCCGAGACATTGGACTTGCTAAATTGCGAAGGGATTTTTGATATCTCAAACGGTGCTGCCATGGCGAGGCGACAAATTTATGGCGAATTCGGAGAACAGGAAGTGTTTAATATCTAAAGCAAAAAAATGTCTTATTCAGATGACACGCAGTTTGTATGTTCGGCCAAGGATTCCGATCGCATCGATGTGCCTATTGTGAATCTCGGACATAGCGCCACCAACAGGCGCCAGGAAGTGTGTCAGTCACAAAAGGTGGATTTTTTGACAGTTGCATGTGGTGAACCTTTAAATACTCCCCCCAGGATATTTATGCGATTGACACCAAACGTGGTCAACATGATGCTGAGACATTGTAGATAATAAATTGCAAAGGAATTTTTCATATCTCGAACGCTGTTCCCATGGCAACGCGTCAAACTTTACTTTTATTTCAGGCATATTTAAGCTCTTGGCATGCACGTTGTGTGCCTCAACATGCTCGAAAACACCGGAGATTTGGCACAGACGTCAAAGTCGTCTGCCATTAGGACCGGTCAAAGGCTGGAACATAGGCGTGGCAATAGGGCTCTGTAGCGCCCCCTGAAATGTAAAAACAAATATTGGTGCACAGATCAGGCAAACATGTACGCACATGAACGAGAGTTGGTAGGCATATAGATCTCATCGACCCGAACAACTTTCACAATCAAACCTATTAGCTCCGCCCAACAGGAAGTCGGCTATTCTGGATGGTTTCAAAAGTGCATGTGGTGAACTTTTAATTACTCCTCCTAGGGAATTCATGCGATTGACATCAAACGTGGTGAACATGATGCCGAGACATTGCACTTGCTAAATTGCGAAGGGATTTTTGATATTTTGAACGCTGCTGCCATGGCGAGGCGACAAATTTATGGCGAATTCAGAGAAACAGGAAGTGTCTAATATCTAAAGCAAAAAAATGTCTTATTGTATGACACGCGGTTTGTATGTTCGGCCAAGGATTCCAATCGCATCGATGTGCCTATTGTGAATCTCGGACATAGCGCCACCAACAGGCGCCAGGAAGTGTGTCAGTCAAAAAAGATAGATTTTTTGACAGTTGCATGTGCTGAACTTTTAAATACTCCTCCCAGGATATTTATGAGATTGACACCAAGCGTAATCAACATGATGCCGAGACATTGTAGATGATAAATTGCAAAGTGATTTTTGATATCTCGAACGCTGTTCTCATGGCAACGCGTCAAACTTTACTTTTATTTCAGGCATTTTTAAGGCTTTTGGCGTGCTTAGATTAACTTGAAATTTGACACATACATCACATTTGACAAGTCACATACATCACAAGTGTGGACAAAAAGGTCGGACAACGGTGTGTCTCTTAAGTGGCTCACTAGCGCCCTCGTTTGTCTAAAATGTGGGGTTTCTTTTACCTACAGTCCCCAAATGGGTCAGTAACAACATAAAATAGTCCACTGATATTTACCCACTTGATGCACTTGCCCACCGTGCATTGTTTTCTGGGAGGCACCGTATAGCGATACACAAACATGCGAGGGCCCGCCATCGCTGCTTGCAGCTATATTTGTTATTATGTTCATAGATCTTAAATATCTTCTAAAAGGGCACTACTAAGGGAAATTAATATAAACATGTTTCCCAAAGACAAAATTACAATTTACAATAAGCTTGCTGTTAAAAATTTGAACTTATCTTTTAAACTTAAAAGATAAGTTTAATAACCATGTGTTTGTCAGCTTCCTAAAGAAGTAAATAATTTTCAAAATCATATAAACAAGTCAAATATGCAGAAAATGCTGGAGAAACCAAATACTGTGCAGTTCCTGGAGAAATCTTCTAAAGAAGCTCAGGACAAACAGGAGACTCGAGTCATTTACTTTCCAGGTAAAACACAGTATTAATAATCAGTGTAAACCCTTTCAACACCTGCTGTATGAAATGAAATTTTTATCATCTCATTTTCTTGTGATTAACATTTTACAGATTCTGCAAAAGACATTAAACTAATGACCAACCTGTAAAACCTTTTATCTGCTTATAGTTACATGTTGTAAAGCATCAATTATACCCAAGGCCTCTTCTGTCACTTATATTATAGCTGCTAAAAACACTCATGCCTTTTCTTTTAACTTCCTAATGGGAAGTTAGATCCCAACTCCCAAATGTATAGTTATGGTGTTAGGTGGGGTTTAGGGTGGATGGGTAGTTATGGTGGTAGGTGGGGTTTAGGGTGGATGGGTAGTTATTGTGGTAGGTGGGGTTTAGGGTGGATGGGTAGTTATGGTGGTGGGTGGGGTTTAGGGTGGATGGGTAGTTATGGTGGTAGGTGGGGTTTAGGGTGGATGGGTAGTTATGGTGGTAGGTGGGGTTTAGGGTGGATGGGTAGTTATGGTGGTAGGTGGTGTTTAGGGTGGATAGGTAGTTATGGTGGTAGGTGGGGTTTAGGGTGGATGGGTAGTAATGGTGGTAGGTGGGGTTTAGGGTGGATGGGTAGTTATGGTGGTAGGTGGGGTTTAGGGTGGATGGGTAGTAATGGTGGTAGGTGGGGTTTAGGGTGGATGGGTAGTTATGGTGGTAGGTGGGGTTTAGGGTGGATGGGTAGTAACGGTGGTAGGTGGGGTTTAGGGTGGATGGGTAGTCATTATTTATATTTATTTATTATGAATGATTTTATATATTTTTCTGAGAGAGAGAGAGAGAGAGAGAGAGAGAGAGAGAGAGAGAGAGAGCGAGCGAGCTGTTATAAAAAAGGAATCTGATTTGGGAAGTGATGTGAAGAAGCAGTTATATCTTTTCCTGATGCAGGAAATGGAAAAGAAAAAGCTGCAGGTTCAGAGGAAGGTTTCATAAGAGGAGAGGAAGCGCTAAAGTAGAGAGAGAGAGGGGGGGGGGGGGGGGCAGCACAAATGACCCTTCAGAGATGTAATCTCACCCACTCTGCTGTGTACCTGCTACATTTCCATTAAGCATCTTTGGCCTTTGTGGTGTGTGACGTATGTGGATCAGTGTGTGCATGATTCAGACCGGACAATACGCTTCATCAGCCCTGAGAACAAGGAACTGCTGAATATAAAAGAAGGCGCTGTAGTGGAAACGTGGCCCGTGTCCTGGATTTGGAAAAAATGTTTGCTTTACCTTTCTTCACTTAAAATGAATGAGTTATAAGTAAAGGAGTTATACTGCATATGAAGCAGCAGATGGAAATCTAGAACTCTGACTGAACATTTTAGTGTTTTGAGGATGTTAATAATGTAAACATCGACCATTATTGTTAGATGGCTGGTTTGTTGTCCATGTTTTTTCACTCTGTAATTCAAATGCATGGAGGTCAGTAGTGACGTAAACAATCAGGACAAGGACTTGATTTAACTCTGTACATTTCCATAATATGCTCAATATTCAATATCTCAATCAATTCCAATAAAATCAGACACAATAGTTTTTGAAACGTGCAATGAGAGAAATTTCAACATGACAAATCTGAATGGTGTTTTTAAATAACAGAAGCTCTGACAAACAAGTGACTCGTATGGTAGGTTTTGCTACGTAAGTGGAATTTGGTGATATTGTGGTAAAATATAAAGCGTATTCATTTCAAGCCTATGAAAAAAAGATCAAACTGATCCATTGAATTGAAACACAACCAGAAAGGAAATGGAGGTATAGGGTGAGTAAGGAAGAGAGAAAGGGAGAGAGAAAGGGAGAGAGGGAGGAGGAGGGAAAGACGTCATTTAAGACTCACTCTACGATTACCATGGCTTCACTTCCTGTCTATGTGGCAAGTCTTCTACACACCCTCAATTGTACACACACACACACACACACACACACACACACACACACACACACACACACACATACACACACACACACACACACACACACACACCCCTTGTGTTTTTTTACATTCCTTCCACTCCAACATCTGCATCCACATAAGAGCAAATGTCATATGTTTGAAATCTGGCACACACACACACATATATATATATATATATATATATATAGTTTTGTAAAAAAAGTGTTTGCCCCCTAAACCTAATAACTGGTTGGGCAGCAGCAACAACTGCAATCAAGCGTTTGTGATAACTTGCAGTAAATCTGTTTCAGCGCTGTGGAGGAATTTTGCTCCACTCATCTCTGCAGAATTGTTGTAATTCAGCCACACTGGAGGGATTTCGAGCAGGAACCGCCTTTTTAAAGTCATGCCACAGCATCTCAATAGGATTCAGGTCAGGACTTTGACTAGGCCACTCAAAAGGCCTTAATTCTGGTGTTTCTTCAGCCATTCAGAGGTGGACTTGCTGGTGTGTTTGGGATCATTGTCCTGCTGCAGAACCCAAGTTCACTTCAGCTTGAGGTCATGAACAGAAGGCTGGACTTTCTCCTTCAGGATTTTTAAGTAAACAGCAGAATTCATGGTTTCATTTATTACAGCAAGTCTTCCAGGTCCTAAAGCAGCGAAACAGCCCCAGACCATCACACTACCACCACCAGATTTTACTGTTGGTATGATGGTCTTTTTCTGAAATGCGGTGTTACATTTACACCAGACGTAATGGGACACACACCTTCCAAAAAGTTCAGTCCACAGAGTATTTTCCCAAAAGTCTTGGTGATCATCAAGCTGTTTTCTGGCAAAACTGAGATGAGCCTTTATGTTTTTTTTGCTCAGCAGTGGTTTTGGTCTGGGAACTTTGCCATGCAGAATATTTTTGCCATCTCTTTCTTATGGTGGAGTCATGAACACTGATCTTAACTGAGGCAAGTGAGACCTGCAGTTCTTTGGATGATATTGTGGGGTCTTTTGTGACCTCTTGGATGAGTCGTCACTGTGGTCTTGGGGTAATTTTGGTCGGCTGGAGACTCCCGGGAAGGTTTTCCACTGTTCCATGTTTTTGCCATTTGTGAATAATTTCTTTCACTGTAGTTCACTGGAGTCCCAAAGCTTTAGAAACGTCTTTATAACCTTTTCCAGACTGATGGATCTCAATTACTTTCTCTCATTTGTTTCTGAATTTCTTTGGATCTCGGCATAATGTCTCGCTTTTGAGCATCTTCTGGTCTACTTTACTTTGCCAGGCAGGTCGTATTTAGGAGTTTCCTTGATTGTGTACAGGTGTGGCAGTAATCAGGTCTGGGTGTGGCTGGAGAAATTAAACTCAGGTGTGATAAACCACAGTTTTAACAGGGGGGCAAACACATTTTCACACGGGGCCATGATTTGGATTTTCTTGTCCCTCAATAATAAAAACCCTCATTTAAAAACTGCATGTTGTGTTCACTTGTGTTCTCTTTTACAAATATTTAAATTAGTTTGATGATCTGAAACATTAAAGTGTGACAAACATGCAAAAAAACCAAGAAATCTTTTTCACACCACTGTATTCTCATTACAAAAGAAATATTAGCAAAATTATCCTGTAAATTCTCACCTATGGCTATTTACCTGACCGTTTATACATCAGTGTCAAGTACACACACCCACCCACACACCCACCCACATGCTGTTGGTTTACTAAACATGTTTTTGTCCAAAAACAATGAAACAGACACAATGTTATTCTACCAACATCCCTTTCACACTGAAGCAGCTTAAATTATCCAATAAAGACTCGCTCCATTTATTGATTACCACAAAAATAACAATACACATTACAATACACCCACGCATAAGATTGGTAGGTACTTTTTCCATGTTTACAGTTATAATAACCTTTGCTCTACTGGGAAGATTCCATTAGAATTCCACTAGAATTGGTGTTTGTGGAGATACATTCAGCCACAAGGGTGTAGTCAAGTCAGGTACAGGTGAGGTGAGGAGGCCTGGGGTGCAGTCAGCGTTCATATTCATCCCGAAGGTGTTCAGAGCTCTAAAGCAGGAGATCTTTCACTCCAACCCATGTTACACATATCTTCATGGAGCTGGCTTTGTGCACAGGGGCTTTGCTGGAACAGGTTTTGGTCTCCCAGTCTTGTAGGGAAAATGTAGAGACGTCCTATACAAAGGTGTTCCTCCAACAGCTTGGGGAGGAACCACATTTGGCCACTGGACATAATCCAACACTAATAATAATTATTGGAACAAATGGGAAAAGTCTTATTAAAAAAATGTAACTATATTTTTGACAATGTGACTTTTGTTTATTAAGGAGATTTGTTGAAGGTTTTTTGGATGGAGTTTCCAGTGTGAGGGATTTGTAACAGAGTTTCTCAATAACAGGACAAGCTACGTTTCTGTAGAAACTATCATGATAAAGAGGGTATAATCTCAGTGAGAACAGGAAGTAGCTTGTTTTGTAGACCTGAACCTGTAACTATAAACAGATAAAATGTATATAATAATTAAAATACAATAAATTGCAGTATTAAAAACAAGGAATAAACCACTCTATGCGCTTTACTTGATTTTCAGTGTCACTACATCACCATGTTAGATATTTTCCAATAACAGCTTGAACAGAGCATTTAATTCACAACATAAAATATTGAACCGTCTGCATCTGCGCAAATATATATAAGATTCTGAGCGGTGAAGTGAAGAACACTGATTATCTCTTCGTTATGGCACCTGTTACCGGGTGGAATATATTTCTTAGGCAGCAGGTGAATATTTGGTCCTCAAAGTTGATGTTAGAAGCAGGAAAAATGGGCGATTTGGCAAATTGTGACGTCTAGGTCAAAGCATCTCCAAAACTGCAGCTCTTGTGCGATGTTCCTGGTCTGCAGTGGTCAGTATCTATCAAAAGTGCTTCAAGGAAGGAACAGTGGTGAACCAGCGACAGGGTCATGGGTCATTGATGCACGTTTGGGGAGAAGGCTGGTCCGTGTGGTCCGATCCAACAGACGAGCTCCTGTAGCTCAAACTGCTGAAGATGTTCATGCTGTTAAAGATCAATGAGTCAGGACTGTTTTAGCAGCAAAAACACAATATTAGGCAGGTGGTCATAATGGTATGCCTGATCGGTGTATATACTGATATTTACCTTTTCAGTACGCTAAACGTAAAATGTAAAAAAAAGGTTAATGAAACCAAGATCAGTCAAGTTTATGGCCTTGGGCGATGTCTCCCATCAGCCATTGCACCCCTCACATGTCTGAACCTGAATCACATTATTTTGTAATTAAGGCATGTATATAAGTATTAACTTTAACAGCAGTCTTTGTCTCATGATTGCCTTTCACAGTTGTCCTTGTTGGTGTCTAGGTTTCTGTATTCCCAAACCTTGTGTTTAATATTTATTTTTATTGATTGTACCTTTGCAATATTAAAATATTAATAACGTATCTGCAGCTACTTTCTGCCTTTTTACATAGATAGATAGATAGATAGATAGATAGATAGATAGATAGATAGATAGATAAACTTTATTTATCCTAGACGATGGTTGAATAAACATTACCATTACGCTAAACCAGTACTGTGAAAGGTGAGACTATGTACAAGGGTTAATTACAAGACAATATGATTCAGGTGGAGAGATCATGTGACACAGCATGCGAGAGTTCATTGGCTTCTGGGAAGTGTAGTCCAGAGCTATAATACTGACAATCCAGAGGTTGCACCAACTCATGTTGTGCACCAACTCAAGAAGAAGATCTTGGACTTTCAAAGAGTAGATGCAGACCCCGCAAACATCCTGAACCATCTAAATATGTACCAGATCATTTAGAGCCCATTTCATGTGGAGTTTGGATTTTGGACTTTGAGGATAAACAACCTCTTAATCGCTACTCAAAAAAATAACATTCTACATTTGCTGTTTCTTCATCATTGAACAGGCAGTGGCTTGGAGGGGTTGGAGTTGGATCTATGATGATCTCTGATGTTGAGCTATTTTATAAGTTGCTCAGGAGCTCCTGGTTCCACAACTCCAACTGAATGTATAAGACTGTAGAACCTACATTACTCATGATCACACACTCTGGTTTGCATGTTATTACTCACTCTCGGGTATATTGTTTTAAAGACTATAATCACACTCTTGATAACACCCAAATGAGGATGGGTTCCTCTTTTGAGACTGGTTCCTCTCAAGGTTTCTTCCTCATACCATCTAAGGGAGTTTTTCCTTGCCACAGTCGCCCCAGGCTTCTCATCGGAGGAAAATACACGCGATAAGAATTTTTATCATTCCGTAAAGCTGCTTTGATACAATCTCCATTGTGAAAAGCACAATAGAAATAAACTGGAATTAGAACAGAAAGCTGTTTGAGTCCATGAGGAGACACTTTCTTGGCTAAAACCTAAACACGCATAGATATTCAGGGTCATAAGAAAGCCAGATTGTTTGCATTCCTTTGTGAATGCATAAAATAATAATAATTGTTATTTATCATTTAAATATGAGCCAAATCTTGATGGCTGCCCGGGTTGTAGCTCGCTAGTTTACACTATTAGCTAGGTGCAGTCCAGAAAACCAGCTAGCAAGCGGACAAGCCATAAGAGACAGAAGAAATGTAGATTTACAAAGTCAAATAATCAGGTCAAGTGGGTTTTTATTGTCACAGTACAGTACACAGTGAAATAAAATGTTTCTCCAGGACCAATGTGCTACATAAACTAGCATAATACCAAACACATATTTGATATAACTGTGTGTGTGTGTGTGTGTGTGTGTGTGTGTGTGTGTGTGTGTGTGTGTGTGTGATGAGCTTCAATGCAGGTAGATTTACAGCTGTAGAATGTATTACAAATATCCCTGATGAAGGTAGGAGACTAAAGAATGAGTGACCCAAAATGCCTGCTTACTAAACAGTTAGCTAAGTTGCTAGTTAAGCTAACTACAGCACTGTCGCTTATTAGCACTTATTAGCACTTATTAGCACATTTCCTTTCATACTTCCTAGTTTGACACCAGTGCAATCTTCATGAAGAGTTTTTCAGTTTTTGCCATGTTTTGTTAGTTAGTTAGCTAGTTAGGGATAACTGTGGTAACTTTATTTAGCTAGCAAAATAAGCATGATCGTGACTGTGTCTGTGCGTTTAAAGCTTAAAGCAGCTTGCACTGCAGTGAACATCTGGTGTTCTTCTCAAAATCACACATTTTTTTTGCTCGATTTTTGAAACAATTGGTAAGAAAAAAAACAAAATCAGTGTTTGCTCCTGTGGCTTGTGATTTGTCTCCTTACATCGGTTCATTTATCTAATGATTTATATTATTGTTCCTCATTAGGAGAAACTAATCTATCACATCACTTTACCACATCTAATTACTTTCTGAGCATGCAAAACAAACTAAAAAACCCGCTAATCTTAGCTATATCTAATTAGCGCTATTAGCTAGCTAAAAACCTAACAACTTGGCTACCACTCAGGCTGGAGGTTAAGGTATTCAATCTACATTGAATCAACAACAACAGATTTTAATGTATTTAAAAAACATTGGGTGGCTTGCTTGCGAAAGCTTCCTGCTTGCTAATTTCCTAGGTTTAGCTACATAGCTAATATACGTACACGCAGCAGACGTGCTATATTACTACTTGTATTATATTAGCAATGAATTAAAACCTGCAGAGAAGAAAGCTGGAGCTAAAATTTTGACCAGAAAAATAAAATAATAGTAATAATACATTCCATAGTTCATAGTTTATATTCTTCAGTTTTACTGAACCAGGAGGTTTTTCAGGTTTTTGGTTCTTACCCGTAAATGAGATCAAGCTTTGCTGGTTAACACACACACACACACACACACACACACACACACACACACACACACACACACACACACACACACACACACACACACACACACACACACACACACACACTTTAATCTCAAACCCACTAACCTGAAGAGTGCATTAGGAGAAACATTTGATCTTTTTCCAGAAGGTACACTATATGTTTAAAAGTATATGAACACCCGACTTTCGTAACCCCGGTTCTCTTTCATCTCGTGTTCGAGATCCACCGGGTGGACAAACAACAAAATCTGCACACAATT
>JBCEWE010000443.1:443192-503192 GCA_039877035.1 Silurus lanzhouensis | reverse complement strand
GTCCACCTTTACACACACACACACACACACACACACACACACACACACACACACACACACACACACACAGTGACCTACATTTAGAAATGGGAGGATCTGGCTGTGACATCACCACGCTCGAACACTCACTCTCTTCACCGGAGAAAGTGACATCACAGGAGGACATGTTGCTTAACACTGAGGTTGTTAACACAGATGACGACATGGTATTGAGGCCCGAGGACTTGTGGGTCAGAGAGGTGATGTGAGACAGTCTGATTCCAGGACGCAGAGACTGAGAGAGATAGAGAGAGAGAGAGAGAGAGAGAGAGAGAGAGAGAGAGAGAGAATCAGGCCTACACTTTTATAATGAATAGGTACTGAATAATGAATATTATAATTGTTATTTCCTTTTTATTACAATCATTCAATCTGTATTTGTCTGTCTATCAGAGAGTGACAGACCTTCGGTGGAGAAATTAATCGATCCCATTTGGCCTGAATTAACTTCTCTCTGTACACAGACTTATGAATGTTTCTGCTCCGCCCTGGATCCCTGAGACGGACAGACAACAGACAAACAGATAACCAGACAACAGACAGACAACAGACAGACAAACAAGAAGATGCAGACAGACAGACAGACAAACAAGAAGATGCAGACAGACAGACAGACAGACAGACAGACAGACAGACAGACAGACAAAAAGATGGCGACAGAAACACACACACACACACACACACACACACACACACACACACACACACACACACACACACACACACACACACACACACACACAGTGGGAGATAAACAGAGACACAGATAGTTATTTAGTGACAGGCAAAAAAGCAAATAGCAATAGGAATACTGAGATGGAAAGGGGGGGGGTAGATAGAGAGAGCGGTAGGTAGAGGCAGATAGATAGATATATTTATTATTTATTTGGTTATTATTATTATTATTATTATTATTATTATTATTATTATTATTATTTATTTAGTTATTATTATTATTATTATTATTATTATTATTATTGCTGTCATTGTTATGGGTCCCCTGGTGGTCTAGTGGTTAAGATGCGGCGCTCTCACCGCTGCGACCCCGGTCAGGGAACCATCCCCAGCCACTCTCAGTGCCGGTCCCAAGCCGGGATAAATTGGGGAGGGTTGCGTTAGGAAGGGCATCCAGCGTAAAAACATGTGCCAAATCAAAATCCGCTGTGGCGACCCCTAACTGGAGAAGCCGAAAGAAAGTTTATTGCTGTCATTGTTATAGAAGTTGTAAGCAGAGTATAAAAGGCATCAGGGCAGCCTCTCTCTTACTGTACATCACACTGTCTACATTAACACAGAAGCAAATGACCACAGGAGGTTTCTGCTCTCTGGACACTTCCTCAGTGTTAGCCTGATCTCTTAGGTAAATCAAGGTGGAAGTAACTAGAGCAGGAGAAAACCGGACCATGTAGCAAAGCAAGACCCAAAACACACCGTCACACAACACAGGGTCAATCACCAGACCTTAACCCGAGTAAACAACATTTTACCTCCTGAAGAGGAGACTGAGGGAGAAACTCTCTGGAAAACAACAACTAAAGGAAGCTGCATGAAAAGCCTGAAATAAACATCAAAAAAGGAGAAGTATTTGATTCTGTATTATAACCAGTTATTACATGGTTTGAGGGTTTTTTGTAAATACAAACAAAAGTATTAGGACACCCGAGTTCTCCAGCCAGGTGTGGTTCTTTTCCAAACTATTACCACAAAATTGGAGGCACACAATAGAATAGGTTGTGTTTGGATTCTGTAGTATTAAATCTTCCTTTCACTTGACTTTACTAGGAGACACAAACCTGTTCCAGCATGATAATGCCCCTGTGCACAAAGCCAGCTTCATGAAGATATGCTTTACATGGGTTGGACTGGAAGATCTCTAGAGCAATAGAGCTCTAATCTCAACCCTATTAGGATGAATGTGAATGTTGACTGCACCCCAGGCCTCCTCACCTCACCAACATCAGCACCTGACTTTACTAACACCCATGTGTCTGAATGAATCTCCACAAACGCAACTCCAAAATCTAGTGGAACATCTTCCCAGAAGAGTGGAGGCTATTATAAGAGCGTATAGGGACTAAATGTGGAATGGGACGTTCCAAAAGAAGCACATACCAATTTTATGGTGAGGTGTCCACAAACTCTGATCTTCCAGTTACTATTACTTCTACTAATAATAATAACAAAAAAGAAGTGACACTGCTGTTCCAATACTTTCGGAAGGGGGACTGTATATACAGACACACTCTGCTTTTGAGTCTTGAAGCCAAACACGGTTATAAAAAAGACACACTCAGGCATGCGTGCGCACACACACACACACACACACACACACACACACACACACACACACACACACACACACACACACACTTCATGAAGCTACACTCATTATATCCACTCCGGACTTTGAGGTCACAGTGTTATTAAGGTCAGTGTTCAGCCTCAGGGAGGAAGCGCAGTGTGTTTCTGTGAGTTAGACACACACACACTCTCCCCCGAACACACACTCACACTCTAAAACAAACAACACACTGATGATGAAAAACCAAAAAGAAGGCACATTTGATTGCATGCAACCTCCATACTTTTTTTTAGACATTAAAAGCAATATACAGTTGTGTAGGACATATTTGGATCTGGTAGCATGAGATTTTGCCTTCACTTCAACTAGCAGATGCAAATCCCAAACCTGTTCCAGCATGATGATACCGCTGTGCCCCCTGAACTCCATGAAACGATTGTATACATGGGTTAGAATAGAAGCTCCTGAGTGGACTGCTATAGAGCGCCAAACTTATTGAACACCTTTTGGAATGAATGTAAATGCTGACTGCACCTCAGGCCTCCTCACCTTCTCACCTACATCAGTACCTGACTTTATTAACATCTTTGGGCACACTCCACAATCTAGTGGAACATTTTCACAGAAAAGTGGAGTTTATTACAGGAGATGGCGAATGAATGTGGAATGTAATGTTCAAATAGAAGCACACACCAATCTTACTGTACTTGAAAATTGGATGAAGAGTGTAAACTACACCCAGATAAGAGTAAAGAATGCAAGTTTTAAAGAACACGTCACCACACAGGGTTCATGTTTCCAAAACGGGTTCCATGGAATTAGAAATCTGTACTCATTCTATTCAAAATACACTAGAAAAGTTTCACACATTCCATGTGGGACTGCACAGCTGTTAAGCACTGCTGGAAACAACTCACAAAGGAACGATTCCCTTTACGAATCACGTCATCCTGCTCTCGTTCTCCATTCCACACTCACACAATCGCACAAAGCAAAGAATGTCTTATACATTAGACTTTATTACAGCTTCTACTTTTTTCTTATCCTCTGTCGGGTTGTGTATCACGTCTACTGTCACGTCTACTGACTCTTCCCTACAGTCACATCTACTAACATGTCTGCCATCATGTCTACTGTCACATCGACTATCACATCTACTCACACTTCTGCCATCACATCTACTGTCATGTCTACTGACTCTTCCCCACAGTCACATCTACTGTCACGTCTACTGACTCTTCCCTAAAGTCACATCTACTGTCACGTCTACTGACTCTTCCCTAAAGTCACATCTACTGTCACGTCTACTGACTCTTCCCAGAAGTCAAATCTACTGTCACGTCTACTGACTCTTCCCAGAAGTCAAATCTACTGTCACGTCTACTGACTCTTCCCAGAAGTCAAATCTACTGTCACGTCTACTGACTCTTCCCAGAAGTCAAATCTACTGTCATGTCTACTGACTCTTCCCAGAAGTCAAATCTACTGTCACGTCTACTGACTCTTCCCTAAAGTCACATCTACTGTTATGTCTACTGACTCTTCCCTAAAGTCACATCTACCGTCACGTTTACTGACTCTTCCCTAAAGTCACATCTACTGTCACATCTACTGACTCTTCCCTACAGTCACATCTACTGTCACGTCTACTGACTCTTCCCTACAGTCACATCTACTGTCATGTCTACTGACTCTTCCCTAAAGTCACATCTACTGTCGCGTCTACTGACTCTTCCCTACAGTCACATCTACTGTCATGTCTACTGACTCTTCCCTAAAGTCACATCTACTGTCGCGTCTACTGACTCTTCCCTACAGTCACATCTACTGTCATGTCTACTGACTCTTCCCTAAAGTCACATCTACTGTCACGTCTACTGACTCTTCCCTAAAGTCACATCTACTGTCACGTCTACTGACTCTTCCCTACAGTCACATCTACTGTCACGTCTACTGACTCTTCCCTACAGTCACATCTACTGTCATGTCTACTGACTCTTCCCTAAAGTCACATCTACTGTCGCGTCTAATGACTTTTCCCTACAGTCACATCTACTGTCACGTCTACTGACTCTTCCCTAAAGTCACATCTACTGTCACGTCTACTGACTCTTCCCTACAGTCACATCTACTGTCACGTCTACTGACTCTTCCCTACAGTCACATCTACTGTCATGTCTACTGACTCTTCCCTACAGTCACATCTACCGTCACGTCTACTGACTCTTCCCTAAAGTCACATCTACTGTCGCGTCTAATGACTTTTCCCTTAAGTCACATCTACCGTCACGTCTACTGACTCTTCCCTAAAGTCACAATTATCTACTGTCACGTCTGCTGTCACGTCTGATCTTTTTTAGGTTTACTGACTATTGACTTGTTGCTATTGTCACATCTACTGACATGTCTACTGTCTCATCTACTGTCTCATCTACTGTCTCATCTTCTTTAAGGTCTACTGACTTGTCCCTATGTCACATCTACTGCCACATCTACTATCAGGTCTACTGATACGTCCATTGTCACAAATCGTCTCAAAGAGTGATTCGTTCATTTTCTACTGGATGCACATGAGCAAAGCTTCACAAAATCGTATTAAGTTATGTACAGGAAACAGAATTAAGTAGTTCATCTCTCGACTCTTCTAGTCCGAGTTGTTCGTTTTTTATTATCAGGTGAGTCCCCATGCTATGAAGGTGATTAAAGGAATTAAATGTCTTAAAAAATATTTGTTCATTTTAATAAACGAGATTCAAAGAACCAAGTTACTAAAATGAGTCGATCTTTCAATCACTAAAAGCCAGGTGTCCCAATACTTTTGTCAATAAAGTGTACAGTATATTGGCGTTTAAAGCAGTGTCACTGTGAGTTCTGGAATACTGGGATTGGATGGAAGTTTAGGTGTGTTTTCAAAGCGTTGAGTCAGTGTTCTAAATCAATGAAATTAACTTATATAATGCATACATAAGATGAATGTGAACGTTGACTGCACCCTAGGCCTCCTCACCTCACCAACATCAGCACCTGACTTTACTAACACCCATGTGCCTGAATGAATCTCCACAAGCTCAACTCCAAATCTAGTGGAACATCTTCCCAGGAGAGTGGAAGCTCTTGTAAGAGCATTTAGGGACTAATTGTGGAATGGGACGTTCCAAAAGAAGCACATACCAATTTTATGGTGAGGTGTCCATAAACTCTGATCTTCCAGTTACTACTACTACTACTACTACTACTACTACTACTACTACTAATAATAACAAAAATAAATATATATATATAATAAAATGAAATGCACAGTCTAAGGGAAAATCATACCTTGCGTCCCAGCAGGAGGCCACAGGTCCGAATTTTCCAGAATGTCCCAAAGTCAGAGCCTCCAACAACCAGGTCAGACAGCACAGCTGGCGGTACACATGTTCCCTACAAGAACATGGAGTTATAACATCTGAACATTTAGTTATAACAGTTATAATACAGCAATGATTCTGACTGGTCAGTTGATTTAAGGTGTAATATGATCGTTTTCACAAGGACTTGTATTGTGAACACTCAATAAAAAATAATTGTTTAAAATATGTAAATGTTTATATAGTGATTTTTTTTTCTCTAAAGGACTTGGAAGGAGTCTCCAGTGTCAGAGATTTGTGAAAGCCAGAGGTAAATCTTTTTCGCAGTTTCTCAGTTACATGAGTTTTTATGAACTTTAGAAGAGAAAGCAAGGAAGCTAATGAAGGAACGTCTGTTTATAGCTACTAGAAAGTACACTATACAAACCAAAAGTTTGGGGACACCTGATTAGGTGATTCTGTGTGCTTTTTGAACATACCGTTGCTCATTTTAGTTTTTATTTGCTGTTATAATAAACTCCAATCTTTATGGGAAGATGTTCCACTAGATTTTGGAGTAGGCTTGTGGAGATTTGTGGAGATACATTAAGCCACAAGGGTGTTAGTGAAGGTCAGGTAGGTGAGGTGAAGAGGCCTGGGGTGATGTCAGCGTTTACATTCATCCCAAAGGTGTTCATCAGGGTTGAAGGTTAGAGCTGTATAGCAGGAGATCCTCCACTCCAACCCATGTAGGGTATATTATCAGAGATTTCAGTATTTATTTTTTAATCCATTTGCACAAACCTCTGTACTGTACTGGTCGGCGTTACTGTGATACTGTTTATTCTTGTCTCATGTTGCCTTTTGTCTTTTGACAAGATTTTGCACATGTGCACTTTGTGTTGTTAGTTTAGAGTTTGTGTTTCTTTTGTCATTTTATGTTGTTTGATGTTGCACTTTGTTCCTAGGAAAAACGGGCACTTAAACGGAAAATGACGCTGCCGCATTCAACGACCTTCTATACGATTGCGTACAATACGATCGGAAGCATTTCGGGCTGGAAAAGCCACTAGCTGGAAAGCCACTAGCGATGGGTCGTTCATGAACGTTCTTTTTAAACGAGTCTTTAATGTGACTCAGAAGAACGAGTCGTCTCAAAAAGTGATTCGTTCATTTTCTACTGGATGCGCATGAGCAAAGCTTCGTGAAATCTTATTAAGTTATGTACAGGAAACAAAATTGAGTAGTTCATCTCTCGACTCTTCTAGTCCGAGTCGTTTGTTCTTTTATCACGTGGCTCCCACAGATGCTATGAAGGTGATTAAAGGAATCAAATGACTCAAAAAATATTTGTTCATTTTAATAAACGAGATTCAAAGAACCAAGTCACTAAAATGAGTTGATCTTTCAATCACTAAAAGCCAGGTGTCCCAATACTTTTGTCAATAAAGTGTACAGTAAATTGGTGTTTAAAGCAGTGTCACTGTGAGTGCTGGAATACTGGGACTGGATGGAAGTTCAGGTTTGTGTTTGAGCGTTGAGCACACAGGAAGTCAGTGTTCTAAATGAATGATTCAGTTTAATACATTAAGAAGGTGTGTACATTTCCTAATGACCTTACTGAGCTCCATGGAGAATTTGTATGCGATTGAACTCATATGATGAATACACTGATTATGATTAATGAGACGCAGCAGAAAAAAAACAGCAGCCACTCCTTAAAAGGTGCAGTTCGTTCAGCTTTGTTTTGGCAGTGGTGCAGCACCGTGATGGGAAATGCACGAAAAAATCCAGCTAATAACGAAATACAAAAAAGAAGTGGCCTTGGTTAAGTTCACCAATCTCGAGCCTTCGAGCAATCTAGCAGGTCATCTTTCTCAGCTAATTCAGCTATTAGCTAGTCACGAATGCTTTTAGCACAGTCGGCTGTCAGGTCAACAAGGAAACGTCTGTATTCTTTATTACATTTTTTTCCTTTTCTTTTCTTTTTTTTTCTTTTCAGTTCGGCTCTTAGTAGGGGTGCGCTGCTCGACTCTCGGGCTGAAATTACGTTTCGCTCCGATGAATCGTCCACACAAAAGCCAACACGCTCCTGAGTGTGTGAAACACGCCTGAATAAAAGACCAGCAATTTCTCTGAAAGTGTTTTTAAAAAAAAAAAAAAAAAAGTCTCTTTTGTGAAATTATCAGAGACTGAAATATTTGCCGGAGGTTTTTTTTTCCCTGTAAGTGTTTTAGAGTGTGTGGGTGGGCACACACACACACACACACACACACACACACACACACACACACACACACACACACACACACATACACACACACACACTCACACACACACTCACACTCACACTCACACACACACACTCGCACACACACTCACACACTCACACAAACAACTATTTGAAAGCACAGCAATCAAATGCAGCAACAAAACACCCACTGATGTTTTCAGCATTGAAATCTTCAGAGTGAGCACTTCAGAGAGAAACATCACCGAGACACAGCAAGACAACTGTGTAGGCTTGTGTAAAGAAAAAGAGAGAGAGAGAGAGAGAGAGAGAGAGAGAGAGAGAGAGAGAAAGTATTGAAAAAAGGAAAAGCACCACATAACATTGAGAAAGATGATGGGACACATGAGAGAAAAAGACAGACCACAGAAAAAAATGTTAGAAAGAAAGAGAGAGGAACTTGAGGGAAAGAGATTAGAGAAAGACACAACAATACAGGAAAATATTCAGTGTGAAAGGTACATTTAAATTTAGGACATTTGGCAGATGCCCTTATCCAAAGCAACATACATTTATTTAATTCATACAACTGAGCAGCTATGGGGTTAAGGGCCTTACTCAGGGGCCCAGGAGTAGCAGCTTGGCACTGCCGGGATTTAAACTCCCAATTTTCAGATTGAAAGTCTAATGCTTTAACCAGTGACTTACCACGAGTGGTGGACAAAGTACAAGCATGTAGTTGAGTAAAAGTTGGGATACAGTAGGTAAAATGTGACTCCAGTTAAAGTCAAAGTGTCCCTTTAAACTTTCACTTGAATAAAAGTACAAATGTTTTTGCCTTCAAATGTAATTAAGTATCCAAAGTACTATAATTTATTATAACTATAATGTCCCTATTATCATTTTTATCACCAGACTCTTTACTTAATCACCTCAGTTTATGTAAAAAAAGACTCGAATGTGACTCTCAGCACACTGATCTATTAATAAAATTATGTAAATGACTTAAACACTAATTGATTTCTATTACAATGATCATGAACACAAAACCTTTCCAACTACTTAAAAAAATGGTGTAAATGAGGTCACGTGTGTTGTGGCGAGTTCGAGTCTGAAGTTTCTTCTTCATTTATTCCTCTCTAAATGTTCTGCTTGATGTTGAACTGATGTTGAACTGTATGCTGGTGATCAGTAGATACACCAAGCGCCGATCAGAATACGTGTAAACAGAGAGTGCGCTCGACCCTGATTGGTGACTCCCTGCATGTTTTACCAGTTACGTTTTTTATACTCATAATTTGATTTCACAAAATGTAGTTGGATAAAAAAAAAAAAAAAAAATCTTTGAAATGTAGTAAAGTTCAAGTAAAATTCTCTAAGAGATGGAAGGTATGAGAGAAATGAAGAGAGACAAGTGAGAAAAGTGAGAGGCAGTGAAAAAGAAAGTGAACCAAAAGGAAATATCGAGCAAAACACCTGAGGAAAAAACCCTCACAAAGACCTAAAAAGATAGACAAAATTCAAGTAAATGATAAAAAGAGAAACAGAAAGAACAGAGCGAAAAAGAAAGAGGAAGCGTGTATGGAATCTCACTCTGATAGCTGCTGTGGCTGATCTGAAGTCAGTGATTGGTGGACTGGAGTAAAGGGGCGAAGTCTTTGGTCCCACCTCTTGTTGCTCTGCCTCCAGGGTGATGAGGATGCTTCAGCATGTACAGAGCTACTGGATGGAAAACAGTGTGTGTGTAGATGCGATTATCATCTTCATCTCTTTTCTTCCCATAATGTCTAATGAAAGAAAGCAAAAATCTGGTGTTTGGAAGCGAGCATTACCTATCTTCAGCATTCTCAGAGACAAAGGTGGATGATGGATGATGAAGACCAGCGAGTCTTCTCTCTTCTTTTTTCCTCCTCTTTTCATTCTTCTTCTCCTCCTGCTCTTTGAGAAGTTGAAAATAGCTACTTCCCTGCTTGACTGCCGAGACCAGCTGCCTGAGGGACAAACAATAAATAATTCTTATCTTCTTAAACAAGATTCCATCAAAAATGTTGCTCTAGAACCATTGATTAAATACCAGATGTAATAACCAGCATTAGCAGCACCACCACTGGAGCAGAAACACCATCAAACATCAACATTTTCCATCAAACGCCAATATTTTCAATCAAATGGCAACAAGCCTTTCAGAATTCACCATCAGAGACTAACATACACCAAACACTCCATCATCCAACACTAGTGTGTTCTTCATGAAACATCTACACATACACAACATTCCCTGTTCCACACCAATATTTTCCTTGAAACACCAACATTCTTCTTCAAATATCTCCACTATCCACCAATAAGCACATTCTCTATAAAGCATCATTCATCACAGCCATTTGCAATTTAACATCATCATTCACCAACATTCATCATTAAACTCTCTAGAATTCACAATCAAACACCAAAATTTACAATTAAACACCAATAAAACATTGAGTTTATTGGAGAAACTGTGCACATTTTGGAGACGAAATGAAAGAGGTGTAATTGAGATGGTTGGGACATGCGGGACATGGAATTCAAAAGAAGAGAAAGCAAAGTGAAAAAAAAATAATAAAGAAAAGAGGGACAAAAAGAAAAGGGGTGAAAAACAAACAGAAAAGAAAGAGATAGGGTTGGTACACAAATCATGTAGTTGAGTAAAAGTCGGGATACAGTAGGTAAAATGTGACTCCAGTAAAAGTAAAAGTGTCCCTTTAAACTTTCACTTGAATAAAAGTACAAAAGTTTTTGCCTTCAAATGTAATTAAGTATCCAAAGTACTATGATTTATTATAACTATAATGTCCCTATTATCATTTTTGGCACAAGACTCTTTACTTAATCACCTCACTTTATGTGAAAAGACTCGAATGTGACTTTCAGCACACTGATCTATTAATAAAATGATATTAATGACTCAAACAAGTCTAATAAATTATCATTAACACCAAACCTTCTTCAAAAAACAAAAAAATCGAGGAAATTAAGCTCACGAGGGAGTTCGAGTCTGAGGTTTCTTTATCTTTTATTTATTTTAAAAATGTTCCGCTTGATGTTGCTGAACCGTATGTTGATGATTGGTAGATCCACCAAGCGCCAATGGCGATTTTAGCTTGAAGAGGCTTTGGGTGAACTATGCCATGACCCAAAGTCTCGATGAGTTTCAGCTTTGAAAAGCTCCTCTCTGCTTTATCACCCTAAATGCTTTTTTTTGCACAATTAAATACACATCAATGTGCACAATTTAACAAAGTCTCAGAAACAAGAACCATAAAACTCCTTGGGTAATTGTAGCCATAAGATACATACAACATATATATCCTTATAATATGTGTTTTTTTATGAGCCTTTAACCTGCACTGGGGATTCCCTCTTACTGAAGTCAGATCAGGACACATTCAGTACAATCACAGAAAACCTTTTCAAAGCTGAAACTAATCAATGGGAGAGACGTTGAGGTCATGCCGTGGTTCACCTCAAGCTAAAATCACTATTGGCGCTTGGTGTATCTACTGATCACCAGCATACAGTTTAGCATCAGTTCAACATCAAGCGGAATATTTTAAAAATAAATAAATGATGAAGAAACCACAGACTCGAACTCGCTCGTGACCTTATTTTCCCCTAATTTTTAAAAGTTGTTTAAAAGAAGGTTTGGGGTTAATGATCATTTATTAGTTATTAGCCTTGTTAATAGCCTCTTTCATCATTGGCCTGATCATAAATGATGATGATGATGATGACAGGGAGTACAGAAGACTGATCCAGAACATTGTGGACTGGTGCCAACAGAGCTGCCTCCAGATAAAAGCAAAACAATCACCAGTGAACATTCAGGGAAAGGACATTGTGAGAGTGGACTTTTACAAATACATGTGTGTTCATGTGAACAGCAAACTGGATTGGACAGATAATACTGAGGCAATTTATTAAAAAAGGACAGAGCAGACTCTTTCTGCTGAGGAGACTAAGGTCTTTTGGAATGCAGGGAGAGCGACTGAAGACCTTTTTTGACTCTGTGGTGGCCTCAGCCATCTCCTATGCAGTGGTCTGCTGGTGCAGCAGCATCTCTACTGCAGACAGGAAGAGACTGGACAAGCTGATCAGGAAGTTCAGCTCAGTATAGGGGATTCCCCTAAACACTGTACAGGAGGTGGGAGAAGGAGGATGGTAGCAAAACTATCATCATTGCTGGAGAACATCTCTCACCCCCTGTATGTAACAATTTAATCTCTGAGCAGCTTCTTTAGTGACACACTGTTACATCCTAAGTGTCTAAAGGAGCGATACAGAAGATCTTTTCTCCCTGCTAATATTAGACTTTACAATCAAAGCTGCTCCCAGTGAACCAGTCACCGTAATACACACTGTTATTGTGTTTAACTGTGCAATAATAACAATAACAACGTTTTGTGCAATAAATGTGCAATAACACAAATTTAAACCGTGCGATATTACCAGTGTGCAATATGTGTGAAAGCTTTAAGGGTGGTCCTTTTTCTTCTTCTTCTGTACACTGTGATGTATATACTTGTATTATGTCCACCAATGAGGACAGAAAAAGAGACGGACAAAAAAAAAAAAAAAAAAATTAAGTTAAAGGAAAGTGGAAAACAATACAAAAAGGAAAATAAAAAATGCAGGAGAGAAGGAAAGGGAAAGAAAGGAAAAGCGGAAAAAGAAAAAATATAGGGAAAAAAAGGGGGACAAAAAAGAAAGGAAATAAAAGAAAAAATGAAGAAAAAGGAAAGAAAAAGAAGATAAAGGAAAGAGGGTAAATAAAGAGAGGAACAAAAGGAACAAAAAAAGAAATAAAATAAAAAAAAAGGAAAAGGAAAGTAGAAAATAGAATTCAAAAAGGAGAGAAAAAGAAGAGAATGGAAAGGGGCAAAAAAAAAAAAAAGTATAAATTAGACAGTGACAAAAAAAAAGCAAAGGTAAGAAAAGAAAGCGGGGGGGGGGACAGGAACAAAGGCAAAAGGAACACAAACATAAAAGAAAGGAAAGAAAAATAAGAGAAAGGGAAAGAAAAAGTAGGGAAAGGAAAGTGAAAAGAAAAAAAAAGTAGGCAGAGCAGGACAAAAGGAAAAGAAAAGAAGGGAAAAGAAAAGCCCAAACTTTACTCCCCAAGATTACAAACACTAACACTGGCGACTATTTGATTGCGAAACAACTTTTTCTTTTTATAATATTCGGCCTCACGCTGCGAAAGTCATCTCTCTGCGTGAAAGCGGAGCAGAAATCTCCAGCAATGTGCAGTGCGGATAATAAAAGCCAAATGAACGCTGGAGGTAAAGAAAGCAGCGACCCACATAAAAAGTAAACCCGGCTTATTTTGACAAGATATATATAAAAAAAAAAGGAGGGGAAAAAAGCGCCAGCCACAGTAATTGTGTTTTCCTTCTTTCAAATGCCAGACCACCCCGGCTTTGGCGTGCATAATTCGCAATTCTGGAATCTATCAGTGACTGTCATAAATGTCATAGAGTTTGTGATGCCCAGAGAGAAAATGAGAGAAAATGAGATAGAGAGAGAGAGAGAGAGAGAGAGAGAGAGAGAGAGAGAGAGAGAGAGAGAGAGAGAGAGAGAGAGAGAGATGATTGCTGAGGAACAGTTTGTTTTATTCTCCCACATGGACAGACAAAATGCCAGCTCGGATGCCTGCCAGGCTTAGACCAGGCAGAGGAGTAAAAAAAACATACTACTCCAAAGAGAAGAGGTCTAAAATACTGTAATTGAAATTATTAGATCATTTCTCTACTGTGGGCTCAAATAGATGACTTAACCCTTAAACACATACACTGTATGTTAGCTTTTTAAACATTGCATTCCACATTTAGTGCCAATTTAGTGCTCTTATAATTCTCGCCATTCTTCTGGGAAGAGAGTGTGCTTGTGTGGAAATTTGTGTTCATCAGCCACAAGGGTGTTTGTAAAGTCAGGAACTGATGTAGGTGAGTTGAGGAGGCCTGGGATGCAGTTCCCATTCATCCCAAAGATGTTCAATAGGGTTCAGATAAGAGCTCTATAGCAGGCCACTCAAGATCTTCCTCTCCAAAATATATCTTCATGGAGCACAGGGGCATAGTCATGCTGGAACAGGTTTGGGTTTACAAGTTCAAGAGAAGGCAAAATGTTTTCACCCCACATCCACAAACGTACATTTGTGTGCCTCCAGCTTTGTGGTAACAGTTTGGAGAAGAACCACATATAGTAGGAAAGGTCAGGTGTCCCAATACTTGTGTCAATATAATGTATCTCAGGTAGTTAGAGAACTCATCTTTCTTCAGCCAGGCATCGCTCATTCCATTCATCACCCCAGAAAGGTGTTCAATTTCTGCATAGGGAGAATAATACGTTTTAAATATTATACTTGCTGATGGTGAATGTTGGTGTTTTTATTAAGATTGTTGGTGATTTTGTGGAGAATGTTGATGTTTGATGGAGAAATTTGGTGTTTTTATTGAGAAGGTTGGTGTTTTAATGAAGATGTTGGTGTTTTCATGGTGAATGTTGGTGTTTTTATGAAGTATATTGGTGATTTTATTGGGAATGTTGGTGTGTTATAAAGAATGTTAGTGTTTTTATTGAGGATGTTGGTGTTTTTATTAAAAATGTTGGTGTTTTTATGGAGAATGTTGGTGATTTTGTTGTGAATGTTGATGTTTGATGGAGAATGTTAGTGTTTTTATTGAGAAGGTTAGTATTTTAATGAAGATGGTGTTTTCATGGTGAATGTTGGTGTTTTTATGAAGAATGTTAGTGATTTTATGGGGAATGTTGGTGTGTGATGAAGAATGTTAGTGCTTCTGTTGAGAGAGAATTTTGGTGTTTATATAAAGATGTTGGTGTTTTAATGGAGAATGTTAGTAATTCTGTGGTGAATGTTGGTGTTTGATGGAGAATGTTCGTGTTTTTATGAAGATGGTATTTTTATTCAGAATGTTGGTGTTTGATGGAGAATGTTCGTGTTTTTATGAAGATGTTGGTGTTTTTATGAAGATGTTGGTGTTTTTATGGTGAATGTTGGCGTGTGATAAAGAATGTTAGTGTTTATATTGAGGATGTTGGTGTTTTTTGGAGAATGTTGTTGTTTTTATGATGAATGTTGGTGCTTGATGTTGAATGCTGTTGTTTGATCATGTGTACAGGTGTAAGTAAATAGTGAATGTTGGTGTAGCAGTTTGACAATGAATCCTAATGTTTGATGGTGAACACCACCTTTCACATCGCTATACATCCATCATAAAACTCGAAAAACATCTAAATGGAAGCAAACCCAGACACTGACCCTGAAACGTTTTCCAACTAGTGTTTATCACTTTTGAAGAAAAAAAAAAAGCATATGCTGCTTTTATTCCCGGAGAGGTAATGGTTGACAAGGCTGACATTCTACCTTGACACTGAATGGCTAAAATGATTCTGAAATCAGGTTTTAAGTCCCTGAGCAGACAAATCGTCCATTTTTTATGCCCTACACGTTGCAGGGCTTCGCCCTTTTTCCTAGCTATTATGCCTATACTTTCAAAGACCATTACACTTTCATTTTAGCCAAAGCTTTCAGCTTATGAATAGGTTGAGCAGTAATAATTGGCTGACGGCTGTTTCTTTAAACTCGAGAGGCCTTGAATCAAAAGCAGAAAAATTTTGTGCATCATAAAGAAAAATGACAAATCCCTGCAGCAGGAGAGCAACAACAAACACTATTCCTACTGAAAATCTGGGTTGCTGATTATTTTATCCTCCAGGGTCTGTAGGGAGCGCTATATTCAGCTAAATTAATCATGTAAACTGAATGCAGGAGAAACAACCTGGAGCGCCATAGATGCTTCCAGAGGTTGTCAGCGTCTCCTCTTTTCCAAGACTTTGGCCTTTTCAGGGGCAAATCCTGAGAGAGAGCGAGAGTGAGAGAGAGAGAGAGAGAGAGAGAGAGAGAGAGAGAGAAGAGAACAAGGAAAATCATAGCTTAAATTAAAAAGCTGTAAAGTAAAATGTATGCACTTTGTGTTTTTTTGGATTAAAAAGCTGAAGGCCTTGAATTTTGCTGCCTTATAAAAAAAGGTCTGTCCAAAATAACGAATGCATGTATGTATAATTATAATTTTTTTGTTTACATATTTGCTGCGGTTCTGTATTAAAACTATAAATCATAAAGCCTTAAAAATGGTAAATAAAAAAGAAGCATAAGATCCCATTCCTCATTTAGTCTCATCTGCTGTTCCGATAACCTCCACTTTTCCGGGAAGAAAATGTTCCTCTAAATTCCTCTAAATTTTGTAATGTGCTTGTGGAGATTCACGGCGGATTTTTGGTGATTGATTTGCGAATTGGTGCATCAGTAAAACGAATGTTTAGTGATTAAACATTATTTTTATTTCTGAGTGCAGAAAGGATGTTGTGAATAAAAGTGTGCTGCGTTGAAGGATTTAATTTCGCGTCTTTTATATTTATTTATTTATTTATATTTTTAATAAAACTTTTTCATTGTGAGTGACGAGGATGGACAGGATTAGAAATGAGTTTATTAGAGGGACAGAGCATGTAGGACGTTTTGGAGACGAGGTGAGGGAGGCGAGATTGAGATGGTTCGGACATGTGCAGAGGAGGATCATGGGGTATATCGGTCGAGATACCAGGAAGAAGGAAAAGAGGAAGACCAAGGAGGAGGTTTATGGATGTGGTAAAGGAAAACATGCAGGTAGATGGTGTAAAAGAGGCAGATGTAGGGGACAGGGGGGTATGGAGACAAATGATCCGCTGTTGCGCCCCCTAATGGGAGCAGACGAAAAAAGAAGACGACATTTTCAATAAAACTGGTCTCACAGCAAAGTGCTGCATTAATTTGAATTGAACGCGATAATTTTGAGATATATATATATATATATATATATATATATATATATATACTAAAGCAATTATATACGGTCACTCAGAAGTTCAAAGTCTCCAAAGTGCAAAATGCCAGGTAGAAGTAGAAGTTCCCCGTTTAATTAATTGGCGCTCTTTTAATTATCCCATGGTTTCACATCTCTCCACCACATATTCATGTATTCATTCGCCTGAGCTGTGACTCATTCTGACCTCATATCTTATTTTGTTGCAAAGAGTCTGGAAGGGTTGAGCGACACACACCTTCATCTGCTGTACAGATGTCTATTTGTCTGTTCTTTCAGATCCAAACTCTGCAATGCTGAGCTGGTTTGTGTTCACCTGTGATATTCCTGACCTGTTCGGTCATAAGGACAGCTCTGTTGTTTTTTTGCTTACACATACACAATCAGAGGACTGTGAATCTACAGCGAGTGTGGCGTACTTTTTCTATTTTTTTAAACAATGAGTCAGCTGTGGGTTTGTTTGCTGATTTTTTTTTCTGCTATTCATTTTGTTATCTATTCGGCATGCATGAAAAATCTTTTTCAAAAAATTTGTAACACCCAGTTTTATAGTTGTTGAGACACATGCATGATCCTTTTGTTTCTGTCCAACAAATTACATAAAAGGAAAAAAGAACTGGATAGTGAATAACTGGAAAAAGGTTTTGTGGACAGATGAGTCCAAATGGAACATCTTTTGTCTCTAACAGAAGAACTTGTGTAGGACGGAGAACATGAGAGAAGATATGAGCAGACTGTATCACCCTCACACACTGAGGTTAATGGTTTGGGGTTGTTTTGGAGCAGGGAAGGTTGGAGACTTATTCCATACTTCAACACCATGTAATTCCGTCTGGACTGCGGTTCATTAGAACTGACTTCACCATACAACAAAACCATGAGTACCAAAGCGTACCGAAGGGAGGATTTTTCAATGAAAATAAATTTTAAAATCTTTACAATTATATATTTGTTTGGCTGAAGTAAATCATCATACTGTTACCGAGTTTGCTGCATAGAATCAAAAGGAACATGGGTCTCTAAAAAACCCTTAAGGTCTAGCTGTTTCCAAGCTTTTGACACGCCCTGTATATGCTAGCTATAGAATATCAGAAATGAACTAGCGTGTCCCCTGCTAACTAAATGCTATCAAAGTATAAAGTTAAAGTTTAGATATATTTTGATTGTAAAGAATGCTAGTTAGCATGGATATACTTTTTGAACATTCCATTTCCACATTTAGTGAAGATGTTCCACTAGATTTTGGAATGTGTTTGTGGAAATTTGTGCTCATTCAGCCACAAGGGTGTTAGTAAAGTCAGGTGCTGATGTAGATGAGAAGGTGAGGAGGGCTTTGCTAGTTTTGTCATTCTGGAACAGATTTGGGTCTCCTAGTTTAAGTGAAGGGAACATTTTATGCTGCAGCATCCAAAGACATCCACATATGGCTAGAAGAATCAGGCGTCCCAATACTTATGTCCAGTGTATAGTGTATCTGTCTAAAAAATACGAATCTTAAAGCTCGATAAGATTAGCGTAAGTGCTAATATACTGTAAGCCAGTAAACTAGTTAGCTTAACTAACACTGTCATTAGCATACTGGGTATAACATTGCTAGCATGTGGTTAAGCGAAAAGAATGAAACGATATTAGACTACTGTAAAAAATATAAACCAAAGAGCATAAGAATGATAATCGGATTGAATCCATTTAATTAAATGCTTATTTAATATAAACAGGACATTTCAGCTACTCATCATACATGTAAATGTTGTACTGTACTGTTCCTCCTCAAACCCTGCCACCTGGCCATTGTGTTGAAGTCTGCCTCCATCAGTGCTGTCATGTTCATGAAAAAAAACATTCGGCCGGATGTGCCAAAGGCCTTCTGGTTGACAAATGTGGCTTCTTTCAGACAGAGCTGTATCCTCTGGCTGCTCTGTCTCTCCTGTCCCTGCTTTCCCTCTCTCTGATAGATGATCCTATTTGCAGTAAATCTGCTCATGTTCAACACCGGAGTCTAGAAAGCACTTCGGGTTTCTCTCTACTGACCACAAATAGTGTGTTAAAGTGTGCTTAAAGTGTGCAGAGATTTACACAGTGCCATGTAACAATAGTGATCTTATACCACATCTCCATGTTTCTTTCTTTCTTTCTTTCTTTCTTTCTTTCTTTCTTTCTTTCTTTCTTTTGTTCTTTCTTTCTTTCTTTCTTTCTTTCTTTCTTTCTTTCTTTCTTTCTTTCTTTTGTTCTTTCTTTCTTTCTTTCTTTCTTTCTTTCTTTCTTTCTTTCTTTCTTTCTTTCTTTCTTATTTATAATTATTCTGTGTACTTGCTCTTGCACTTTATAATTATTTTTTTTTTACTTACACAGCAGCTAAAGTTCTATCTATCTATCTATCTATCTATCTATCTATCTATCTATCTATCTATCTATCTATCTATCTATCTATCTATCTATCTATCTATCTCTTATCTCTATAAGTTTTTGGAATAATTAATTGATAAATGTATCCATGTTTACGGTAATAAAACATTTTCTTAATACACTCCACGGACACACAATACATGTGATTGTGAGTGTCAACAAAACAACCAAACATCTATCAACTGTAATATTATTTACCTCCTTCACTTCCTTTTCCTGCAGCTGAAACATTTGTCCAAACACCTGCTTGTGCTTGTGGTGGAACTTCTTCCAGGATTCCTCCTCCCGGCTCTTCGGCTTCATGTAAAGCGCCTCATTCCTTAAAGGCTGTCCAGGATCCAAACTGTGGCCCTGCTGCAGTATTTGTTGCATTGTGTTCTGTTGTCTAATCCAAAACAATGGACACAACTTCGAAAAAAAAAGAAAAGAAAAGAAATCAGAACATACTATGTATGTTCTTCTACAGAGTATATACAGAGTGCCTGGAGAACATTAAACCGAACTGCCCCTTAGTGTATATGTAGGGGTAAAATGGCTATGGGTCCTGTTGTGTGTCTCGTCTCCAATAGCAACACGTCCATTAAAAACCGGTTAGAGTGGAGAAAAAAATGCTGTCTTCTGTCCAGGGGTTAAAGTGCTTAGAGTGGTTTTAAATAACCAGGAAACAGCTTCTTTACACAAATATACAGCATAAAATCTGACTTTAAAAGATTTAGTATAGTGAATTATATTTACACTATAGAAGTATTGGGACACCCAATTTTTCCAGCCATATGTGGTGGTTCTCCAAAAATAATTGTGTGTGTGTATGTATGTATGTATTTATTTCGATTCGTCTGACCACAGAACAGTTTTCCACTTGGCTCAGTACATTTTAAATGAGCTTTGGCACGGAGAGGATGGATCATGTTCACGCATTCCTTCTTCAAGGCATCATAGAGATTTAACCTGCATTTGTGGTTGACATGGCAAACTGTGTTCACAGGAGGCAAAGGTGTAATGAGCCCATGTAGTAATTTCCATTTTTTATGCAGATTCTTTCAAACTTTTGCTAATATTATGTTTTGTAAATGATAAGATATTCCATTGTTTTGCAGTGTTACATTGAGGAACATTATTCTGAAATTGTTCTACAATTTGTAGACACAGTCTTTAACAGGTGAAGCTCTGCCTATCTTTACTTCTGAGAGACTCCGCCTCTTTAAGATACACTATTCATACCCAATCATCTTACTGACCTGTAAAATTATTCGCTAGAAAATATTTCTTCAACTGTTCTATTTTAATAACACTTACTTTGGTTTTTTTACTTTTCTTGCCCCGTCGCAACTTTTCTGGGATGTGTTGCAGCCATCAAATTCAAAATAGCTTATGACATTTATTCCTTCATGCTATAAATCAATAATCTGTGAAACGTTGTGTTTCCTGTTGTATTGAACGTATATACGATATATATATAATGATATATTCAATTTTAAAATAAGACTAAACTAAAAATAGGCATCCAGAAACTCCACCTGTCTCATTCTCTCCTGAAAATTACCCTGCCGCATGCCCAGGGTGATCCCACTGAGGGGCTGAAAACTTCGCTTCTGCTTAGTCATTGTCATAGCCTTTCTGCCAGACCAAATTTCACAGTTAATTAACTAGCATGCGGCTCCTGCTTGCAGTTGTCGTGATCTCTGTAGCATGCTAATGATCACCGCTAAGTGACAAAGCTCATCTCGGTGTTAGGCGAAGATCACATTGGATGATGTGCCTCATCCCACAGCTATTTGCCGTTTTCCCTTTAACGTCTATAAATATCTCTAAATTAGCATCAATAGCAACAGTGTGGCAACAATTCTTGCTCTCTCTCAGTCACCAACACCATAAATTCTCCTCGCTTAGCATCAGCAGAGCTTCTCGTGATGTGCTAAAAGGCCCGGGAGGGGTATATAAGGAGGTGACAGGAAGTCCAGAAGCAGCACTTTGCCTCAGCTAAGAGAAGACGATCAAACTAACCCAAACTTTTACCATGGAAGACACAAACACCAAGACTATGGTCGCCAAGGATGAGATCCAGATGTGTTGTGACACCCAGTCACACCCTCCCGGTTACGGCTGGCAGCCCAGTCTGCTCTACAACCAGCACTTTGGCCTTCCTCCCATCATGGACTTCAGAGATCTAACCTGGATGGAGGGCATTTTTAGGAAGCTACACACCTCGTCATGGCCTGGATACTCCCAAGCGCCTGGATTTGCCCAAATTAGCCCAAAGGTGCACAGAGAGGTAGGTGGAGGCGTTTCTGAGGTGTCCACCCAGCAGAACAGGTGGACCGTGACCCTGGATGTGAATCATTTTGCTCCGTCTGACATCACGGTCAGAACTCAGGGTGGCTTCCTGGAAATTGAAGGTCAGTGACTTTCTTAGAATTATCTAGAATTTATTATTATTATTTTTTTAAGGAAACGGATGATGTCATTATCGCTGTTTTGTCACTACAGGAAAACATAATGAGAGGCAAGATGAACATGGCTACATCTCGAGATTTTTCCTCAGGAAATACAAGTGAGTTGTGAGGCTGCAATTCCGCAAATTCATCATCGCTGTAATCTAACCTCAGTGTTGGTTATAAGATTTATTTGACTTTATACCAGGCTTCCTGCTGGAATTGAAGTTCAGAGTATACGCACATGCGTCACTGGAGATGGAGTTCTTACCATTGAAGCTGCGTTGCCAGACATTGCAACACCGGCTGATGTTACAATCCCAGTCCAGGCAGGTTCTTTGACGTTATCTAGAGTTTTTACAACATCTGTGTTGTTTGAAAAATCCAATGTCGTTCTATCACACAATAGACAGCGAAGAAAAAAGGTTAGAACCTACAGAGATGGAAAGAGTAATAAATTATTATTAGGACAAGTTACTGGTTTAAAGATCAACACAAGGACAAGGGGATAATCAACTTAAACTAGTTGTTTTTACAGTAATTGAAAGAACACTTTAAAAAAAATGTAAGTGCAATAATAAATAAATAAATAAATTGAAAAAACACTACAGTCCAAAACTTGAGTTCTGTATGTTTGCAGCAAAAAAAACCAAAAAATCTCATTATCATGTCATTTATGAAAATGATAGAAATCGCAATGACTTTATTGTTTTTATTTATTTTTTTTCTCAGTAACTGATATGATTTAAAATGTAGTTAAGTACAATACTTCAAACAAACATACTTAAGTAAAAGTAAAATTACAGATTTTAAAAACTACTTGGGAAAAAAAAGTACAATAAAACGAGTAAATGTAATTCGTTACATTCCACCTTTGATAATATATAAATATAGGGATTTTTGATTTATGGTGCAAAAGTAATTATTCATGTGTGATTTCGTTAAAAAAACAGAAAAACCCAGGTGTTGGGGGAAAAAAAGCAATATAACAAAAGGATATTTCAAGCATCGCAATTATTAACCAGGCAGCAATTTTTACTAAAAAAATACGCATTTCTAGCCAAATCCAATAGGATTTCATGAGTAATTAAAAAAAAGCCAGACATATACATCTGCATAGTTGTTTCTAAAATCAATCATCATTCCACTTTTCCTATTACAAGACATGTTATTTTCCAAATAACCAGCAGTGATTGAATAGAGCAGTGTTTATACTATGGAGAGACGACTCCCATTCCCCCTACAGCTTTTCCTTTATTTTCCAGGTGGAGACAGAGGCACTGGTTTCAAAGGACCAAAAACAAGATGGCCACCAGCCTGAGCAGACGGAGATAGCAGAGGGAGTCATTTCTACTCCTGCAGAAAAGCCTGAAGGGGACACTTCAGGCACTGATGAAATGATTCAACAGCCAAGCGGCCTAACTGATGCTCCAGAAAGTGTGGAGGGACAGGAAGCCATCGCAAGCCAGCAAGATGGAGAAATGAGAGAGGAACAGAAAGTAGACGTAGCTGTAAGTGACTTGAAATTGGAATGTTTACATTTTTTAAATATCCATTTGTACATGGAAATATAATTTATAAATAACATCAAATTCCATTACCTGTTGTTAGCTAGAAAGATAACCTATATGTCTAGGGTTAGCATAAACATAATTGAGACGGCTAATCATGATCATGCATCTACAACACATCTTCATAAATATCTCCACTCCTTCCTATTATTATTATTACATTATTAGGATTCAGCTGCAGCCAAAGAAGAGGTGCTGGATTCAAAAACCGAGGATCCTCAAGCTCCCCAAGTTCCCCAAGATCCAGAAACAGTGACGTCTGAGATGGAGTCTGAGATCCAAGCAAAGGAAGAGAAAGAACAAATCCAGAAGGCGGAGGTGGAAGAAGGCCTGCTGAGCCGTGAAGCAGAGGGCCAGCTTCCTGGCGCTCAGGAGGAAATCCCGTTTAAGAACATCAAACAGGCTGAAGAGCAGGTGGAACACGTCAAGTAGATGAAGACGACTGCTCGGAAAGATTGATAAAAAAAATACTTTACTCAGCCTTGTTTCAGCTGATTCATGAGTTTAGTGATCATTAGTTATCTGAGAACCAGTTTGCTGTAACGTGTAACTTTGAAGCGCTAAATAAAACCAAAGCACATATACGTCCGATTCTTTTCTTTTTATTTCGGCGTAAAGACTCCTGCTTTAACACAACCATTCATACTTATCATACAATAAAGAAATGAGGCAGGAAGGAAAATTTTACGAAATAAAAAACTGATTTTCTTTGTACATTGTGATCAATTAGTTATTAGTTCAATTTTATTTTGTGTATGTGAGTGTGTGTAAATATACACACCGACCAGCAGGGATGGCCAGTATTTCAAATACATATTTTAAATATAAAATAGGATTTTGTCATTTGTATTTTAGAGGGTCGATCAAAATGGCTTCATATTATGTATATAAATTCTTTAATGTTTTGTATTTTTGTAGTTTTAAAAGACTGTAAAATACTTTGTAAGAACTTTTACATGATGACATCATGAAAACGCGGCCCCTGGTGCCTACTCAATATTTTGCTCACACTTGTTGAGATCAGAACAGAAAACGGATCCATATAGAAGAAGGTTGGTGAAGGTAAGAAACCTGCAGGCTGCCAACTTTCTAACAGGCATCCAATGACTGATAAATAAATATTGGACCCTAAGTGAAGTAGCTGTTTAGTAGGATCATGATTTTGCATGAACGACTGCCTGAAACATAATGTATTATATATTTATTATTACAATCAAACAATAAATTAGTTAGAAACTAGTTGCTATGAATGTAAGTGCTATCAGTCGTCTTCTTCTGAATGACTTGTGTGCCATTGAGTCGGTGTTGCTGATGAAATGTAGCCCCTCGTTACCAAACACCTAATTACCTAAATCACGATACAATTATGAGTCTGTTAAACTGTTAAACATTAAACTGTTGGCAAACTTCAAAACTAGCCTTCATCTGGGAGATCACAGGGATATTTATGTGAATATTTGATTTGTTACCTGGTTGCGTATGTCAGATTTATGCGTGACTCAAACTGAGAGAAGCTGTTGCTATCAAACATTGTTTACTTAATCAACAGTGTAATGGTAAAAGAACAGATCAAATAGGCAAATTGATCGAAGTTTCGCAAAGAAATTTCATGTTTCCTTGTAAAAGTATTATTTAGTATTTTTTTAATACAAAAATACAGTAGTTTATTTTAATACATGGTGTGGCTGCTGTACTTTTTAGTTTATTTTAATACACTTAAAGGTAAGGTTCAGTATTCAGTATTTTATTTTTAAATACATTTTTGCCCACTTTATGGCCACCGATCAGGCATAACATTATGACCACCTGCTCAATATTGTGTCAGTCCTCTTTTGCTGCTAAAATAGTCGTGACCCATCGATCATTACAGCATGAACTTCTTCAGCAGTTTGAGCTGTTGGATCGGACCACACAGACCAACCTTCGCTTCCCACGTTTATCAATGAGCTTCGGCCGCCTATGACCCTGTCGCCGGTTCACAACTGTTCCTTCCTTGGAGCACATATGGAGATAATCTGTGTCCCAGAGTGCCTGGTTGATACCTGGCCATAGTGTCTTTAGACCAAAACTTTGGCCATAGAGCCTTTGGTCGAAACTTCGTGGAGGCACCTCTTTCTTGCTGGCCATCTGCTCTCTGAGGAGAGTAGGTGTTTTACTGGCCCTCTCTGTGGCCCCCTCTTTCCTGGAGTTTACTCCAGGCATGACCAGTGCCTTCCTGCACCCTAGGGCGCGTTACGTCCCCAAGGTGCCCTCGATCGTCCCATGGCCTGTCCCAGCTCCATTCGAGGTCAGAGCTCACTCGACCTGGAGTGTGGCAGCCTCTAAGGCTTGGTCCTCTGGAGTGTCCCTCCAAGACCTCTGTGACGCTGTGGGGTGGTCCACCCCGCTCACCTTTACCATGTTTTACAACCTTGACCTCTGTGCCACTCCTGGCACCTCTGTCCTTCGACTCAGTTGTGTTCATTCACACTAGTCAGGAACTGGTTGGCTCTCGTTCCCAAAGCTTTCCGACACCGCTCGAGTTCCTGAAAGGGAACGACTTTAGGTTACGTATGTAACCCTAGTTCCCTAAGGGAACAAAACGCTGCGTTTTTACTTGCCGGGATAAACAATTATAAGAAACCAACTTATAGGCAATATTCTTTTATATTACCTTATTACTTATTTAACTGTGTAAAGCTGCTTTGAGACAATGTCCAATGGAAAAAAGTGCTAAACAAATTAACTTAATTTAATATTTAATGTTGGGGAACGTCTTTCACCGGATAAACATTTTTAGAAAATACATCAAATGGATAAGGAAAGCCTTTTTTTGTAAGACAATTTATTGTATAGAATTCTCTGTTACAAACAGTATATTTACACCGCATGAAGTTTTAGAAAGAAAAGAAAAACACCAAATAATAAAATTGGAAACCACTGAAGATAAAATCAATTGTTGATAAATTAAAAGGATAATAGTCTAGAACCTTAATAGTAAGGTTAAATATGTTTAGTTACAAAACACACTGCATCTCCAGGGAAAAACTAAAACCCCTACCCCAAAAAAAATACAGTGGCTGTATGGAAAACACCTGGTCTTTGATGGTGTTTGAGAGACACATGCATGTTCTTTTTGTTTCCATGCAACAAACAAGGTAATGTGATGCTATGGAGATATTAATGTCCAGATTGTATTTTCTTTCCACTGAAAAAACCTTCCTTTAGCATGAACAACAACTTTACACACTCTTAGCATCCAAACTATTCATTTTTCCAAACTTTTAGCTGAAATACTTTGACATGCCTCTTGTAAAACTTTCCAAAGATGTTCTTCACTAGTTGGAAATTTCTTTCTTGTGATCCAATTAATCCCAGAGCAGTTCAATAGGATTTAGGTGCGGTGACTAGGCAGGCCATTCCATGATAGAAATCACTCCAGACGACTGTCTGCTCTCTAAATCACAGAACTCAGACCTTCCAACGAGCTGCAGTCCAGATGGAATTGCATGGTGTGAAAGTATGGAATGGTAGCCATGTTGGTTCAGGATTCCTTTTACTATTTGACCTAATTGTATAAATTAGGTAGAGTTGGCATATTTTCCAAATATAAACAAAAATGCGTGAAGCAGAACGTGGCATAGCTACAGGTATTTCATCCAAAACTTACTTTTATTGCCTAATTAATACAATAAAATGACCTTGTTTGTTGTATAGAAGCAAAAAGAAACATGCAAGGACCTCTCAAAAACCATAAAAGTTTCCATTGACAGGCACCGTATAACACACTCTCTTTCAGAAACACACACTCTCTCTCTCTCTCTCTCTCTCTCTCTCTCTCTCTCTCTCTCTCTCTCTCTCTCTCTCTCTCTCTCTCTCTCTCTCTCTCTCTCACACACACACACACACACACACACACACACACACACACACACACAAACACTACATTCTGTCTGTAGAGATTCTTCCTAGAATCGCACAATCCTTCTTCATAAATTAAACCATTTTTTACTGTTGATTGTTTTCTATAGAAATTGACCTCCAACTCTGCACCGTACAATCCGTTTCCAACCTGGTGATGTGTAGAATGTTCTTACCTTGTCACTTTATTTAAAAAATAACATATAAAGCAGTAAAAATTGCTTTAAAGCTAACAGTTCCCTGCTTTCTTAAGGCATACAATGGGCTGCTACACTGTTCATGAGGCAAAAAAGAAAAAATTCTGAAGTAATTTTAAGCAACAACTCGTATATATTCACTTATAGTTATCCAAAGAGTTAAAATTACCACAGAAAGTTAGCGAAACTTCGCTAATTTAGTTAAAGCTGAAAATAACATGAACGTATGTAGGCATGTATTATTTGACGCTTGTTATGATTACAAATTTATTCATCAACTGCACTGCCTATTTCGATTTATTAGATTTCGATAAACGCAAATGCTACAGCTAATCCATTATTGCTAAGTTCTTCCGTGTCCATTCTTGCATTGGAAAATAACGATGCTAATTTTATTAGCTTGCGATAACCTTCAATCAAAGACACCAGTGTTAGACATTCAGCTAATACACGATTAATACATTCATGAGTTCAATAATGTTCACGAAAATATGAACTATGCTCCGGATTTGTTTGATTGAGGTTGATTTTCTGTATGAAATAAAAATGAAAACCTCACGTTTGGTCAGTTGAGGCAAATTGCTGGTGTTATATGTTCATTAGAAATGCTAACCTAGACAGCTGAATAAAGCTAGCAAAAGAAGATTTGCCTGTTATCTAACTAATTTTGCAAAAGAAAACAGGTTTGAGCAACAAAATATAATTTAACTTGCACCACACGTTCACTATTTTACACCATTATTTATTCCAAACTATCGCTTTAATAAATTCTACCTCATGATTAGCATACAATCTTTGATGAAATGTAGCTTTTGTGTACCAATGTGTGGTAGACAGATATTTGAAATTAAATTAAATCCTTGTCTCAGGGAAAAGCTGAGGTAAATGTGATCGTATTATATGATGGATGAGAATGTTATGCTAGCCAGTTGGATCAAGCTAGCATAGGATGTTTTATGCTAGCTAGCTAATGCGAGAGGTTATTTGACTCAATGGAAAAGAAAAACACGTGCTCACTTTGCTATAAGTCTTCTAAACGATATCTTCAATCCTTTTGACCTCAGATTAGCATCATATTTTAAAGATCTTTAGCCTTTTGTGTTTTCCAAATAAATACAAATAAAATAACCAAATCAATTAAAAATATCTGATCAAATGTGGTTGCATAATTTGTTAACTGATAACGCTACTGTAACTTAGCTATGTGATTTAAGCTACCATAAAATCACAGAGGGTACTGTTAGCTAGGTAACTTAGCAACCAGGAAGAGCAGCGCAATGTCCCACCCTTACTACATCATCATCATTTATCCCAAAAAAACTCTCCTCTAATGTATTTTTTCACCCCTTATACCAAAGATTAGCATAACTTTTTGGCGATCTTTATCTGGTCTTAGCAACACACGCTAGGTTTTCACAAAGTTTTAGTGATTCATTTACATTAAAACAACGTTTCAAGTTGGAAATTGCGGTAAGATTTGAGTACAAAATCACATCTCGCCCACACACACCACCGACTCGGAGGAGCTTTAAGCCATGCAAGGTTCCTGTGGTTTGGTTTGTTCTTCCATGGGCTCAGCCGGAGTCTCGTTACTGTACAGGTAATATGGAGGCGTCTGCCTCGCCTCGATGATCAGCACTCCTTCAGGAGAAAGAGATGCAAACACCGTGAGCGGGTCCACGTCCACCGGGATCCTACGCAACACAAGAGAGAGAAAAAGAGAGATGTTAGCTGTCCATCAGGAAATTATTCAGTGGAATTATACATACATATTATTATCTTTTCTTTTTTTTCTCTCTTTATTTCCTTCTTTTCTTTCCTTCATTTTCCTCCTATTTTCTCTTATTTGTTTGTTCATGTTTTATTCTCAGCCATTTTTCAATTTTCCTTTCTTTATTTTTTTCTCCCTTTCCATTGGTGTACTTGTTTTCTGTCTTTCTTTTTCACCTGTTTTTTTCGAGGTCTTTCTTTCCTTCTTTCTGAACTTTATTGTCTCTTCTTTTTCATTTTTTTCACCTCTTGCTTTCTTTATCTTTATTCTCTCCTTTTCTTTATTTTTCCTAAATTTTGCATCTTTTTTATTACTTATTTTTGTCTTTCTTTTCTTTATTGTCTATTTTTCTTCAGTTTTTTCATTTTATTATTCTTTATCTTAATATATTAGCTTTTTATTTCTATTGCTTTCAGTAAATTTTTCTCCTTCATTTCTTTCTTCTTATCTTTCTTTTGAACAGTCTTTCTATCTTTCTCTATGCTCTTCATCATCTCATTCTGTCTTTCTTTCCTTCATGCTTTCATTTTTTTTGCGCTCTTTGTCATATTTATTCATTTGTTATTCTTTATTTTGTCTCTTTATTGTCTTTCTTTTACTTTTTTCATCTCCATATATTTTTAACTGCTTCTATTCTTTTCATTCTCTTGATTTATTTTATTTAAATGTAGCTTTTTTCTTCAATCCATCCCTTTTTTATCTTACGTTATCATTCATATTTTATCTTTTTTTCATTCACTTCCTTGCTCCTTTTATCCAGCATATACGGTGAAATACAGCCTATAGTACAGTACATCTACAGTCTCTCTGTATCTGAACTGGAATATCAGGGATGGACTTTTAAAAAGATCTGTATTTTTCGAATCTTCACTGAAACTCAGGGTGTGTTATTTACTTGTTCCTCACACACAGAAAGAAGGATCATTCCTGATGTATGTCCTGAGTTCACCATTTTGCATTTTGTGCGCGTGTGTGTGTGTGTGTGTGTGTGTGTGTGTGTGTGTGTGTATGAGAGAGATGCAGGTGTTGGGTTCAGAAATAGTCTGTTCCCAAACAGACAAAAATGGCCATCTGATTTGAAGATTATAACCTGAAATCTCCATCTGAACTCTGAACAAATCAGAGTGGAATTTTAATGAGAGAGAGAGAGAGAGAGAGAGAGAGAGAGAGAGAGAGAGAGAGAGAGAGGGAGAGGGAGAGGAAACATGGTAGGGAGAGAAAGAAAACAAAAAAAAAAAATGGCAAGGAACAAATTGTGTGTGTGTGTGTGTGTGTAAGAACGTTTATGTGATTGTTTGTGAATAAGTGTGTGTGTGTGTGTGTGTGTGTGTGTGTGTGTGTGTGTGTGAGAGAGAGAGAATCTATAAAAGTGTGTGTAATTGTGTGCAATGAGTGAGAGTAAGAGTGTGTAAGAGTGTGTGTGTGTGTGTGTGTGTGTGTGTAAGAGCATGTGTGTGTGTGTAATTGTGTGTGTGTGTAAGAGAGAATGTTTGTGTGTGTGTGTGTGTGTGTGTGTATATATAAGAGTGTGTGTGCATGCATGTGTGTGTGTAAGATTACGAGTCTGCTAGAGCGTGTGTATGAAGAATTGTGTGTAAAAGATTGTGTGTAATTCTCTCCCTGTGTGTGTGTGTGTGTGTGTGAGGGTGGAACTCGCTTTCAACATGAATGTGCAGTGTCATTGACAGATCCCCTCCCTGACACCATCTCTTATTGCAACATTTAAGGATGGGAATTGGAGGTATGGAACATTCTAGATCCTTCAGGAACACCCCCACACACAAACACCCGCGACACACTCGCTTTGGTTTTACAGAAAGTCAAAGGGGTTATTTTCCTCCACATTTTAGTTCATGTAACGTTGGCTATGCTAATAAAACGAGAGGCGTTTTTTTGCTCACCTCAACAATTATTTACTCGAATTTAATCCTCTTAGAAATCCTGTCAGGTCAGCGTTTGAAAGCTAGCTAGCTTTATCAGTAAAAAAACTGAACATTGGTTTTCAAAATCCTAGAAATCTTGTGACACAAATATCTCATGCTAGGAGACAAAACGATGAACTTGAAGAACTTAAAGCCACAAATTCCTCTCAGAAATCCTGTCAGGTCAGCGTTTATGAGCTAGCTGGGTGTTAGCAGTGCAGATTTACAGAAATACAATCGTACTTTTAGCTCGCTAAACTGGTGTTAGCCATTTGGCCAAAGCAATCAGCATAAATGACCAAATTAAAATCCCTTTAAACATACTGTCAGGATGGAAATACGAAGGAATACAATTAGTTACATTTACAAACAAAACATGTTAACTAACACACACAAACACACACACACACACACACACACACACACACACACACACCCTAATGTATAATATATTGAAAACTGAACCACAGGGACAGGGGGCTACTCTTTCTTACACACACACACACACACACACACACACACACACACACACACACACACACACACACGCACGCACACACGCACGCACGCACGCACGCACGCACGGACGCACACACACACGCACACGCTCTCTGACCCAATAAGGTAGTAAAGGCGAGTGTGTGGACTGTAAAATAAACATCAGTGTTAGTTCAGAAGTCGTTGCTATTTAATTATCATCACACTGCTACAGTGAGCTAACACCAGTGTGTTTATCCTCACACACACACACACACACACTCACACAATCTGACAGCATGTGTTCCTTCATCATTACCTCACACTCCATTGGTGTGTTTTTCTCCAAAGTAATGATATAAATATTTTCCCCTTTTAGGCGTATATGGTGATGTCATTTCAAGTTTGTACAGACCAGAGCTGACTGAAACTGTTTCTCGAATCTGATTGGTTGAGCAGAGTTCTGAGACTGCTGATATTCAGCATAACGTTCAATTTCATTACACTCCAAAATGTTACTATACTGGTGACTGCACCAATATCCTTCTGTCGCTTTACTCCCAATTCTCTTTCTTTCTTTCTTTCCTTCTTTCATCAGTTTTTAATTTCCTTCACTATCATGTCTTTCCTTTTCATTTCAGATTTCTTTCGAACTTTCTTTCGTTTCTTTCTTTCTTTCTTTCTTTCTTTCTTTCTTTCAATTTTAATTAATTTACTTGTCTTTCCTTGTAGATTTGTATCTCTTCTTTCTTTCTTTCTTTCTTTCTTTCTTTCTTTTTCTGTTCTTTCTTCATGTTTTCTTGTTATAGTGTCTTTCAAATTGATAGCATACTTAATTTATTACACCATGGTAAATTCTATCTCTCTCTCTCTCTCTCTCTCTCCCTCCCTCCCTCCCTCCCTCCCTGGCAGTAGAGTTGTTTTCCTGTGTGTGAGTGTGTGTGATAAATGATCTGAGCGTTAGAAGCTGCAGGCATCAGTGCAGTCTGTTTACCCCCAGCAAGAAGTTTTCATCATCATTTCATCTCTTGTATCGATTCTGTAGGACTGCCAACTACTGTCTGAGAGAAACTCTGTCTCCCCCCTCCCCTCACACACACACACACACACACACACACACACACACACACACACACACACACACACACACACACACACACACACACACACACACAGAGGACAGAGAGACAAATAAACAAAAGAATGAAAGGCGAAACCTAAAAGATAGATGGGTAGCAGAATGACATGGAGGGAAGAAGCAGAAAACAATAAATGGAGAACAAAGAGAAAAAATAAAGCAGACAAATCAGACATACAAACAAACAGAAAGATACACAGACAGTAGACAATGAGAAATACACAGACAGACTGACAAAGGAATACAGAGACGGACAGAGACAGGAATATACACAGACAGACAGAGAGATACACAGACCGAAAGAGAGACACAAAGACATACAGAGACAGAGATACACACACAGCCAAACAGTCCAGTACACTTTAAGGCTCTTCTCTGTTCTGGCAGCGAGGTGGTGGAAGGAACTTCCCCTAGATGTTCAGCGGAGTCCCTGGCTATCTTTAAGCGACAGTTGAAGACCAACCTCTTTCTGAAACACTTAAACTAACACTTTTCAAGTTTGCTTTGTAAAAATCAAGGGTTGTAGTCGGCTTTATATCAACTTTCTACCAGTGTAGATTTATTTATTGATAGAGATTCTAAGCACTTTTGTACGTCGCTTTGGATGTGCGAATCCAAAGCAACGTACACAGCGAGTAGACAGCGAGAGATACACACAGAAAGAGAGACATAGAGAGATACACACACAGAAAGAGAGACGCAGAGAGATACACACACAGAAAGAGAGACGCAGAGAGAGAGACACACAGAAAGAGAGACGCACAGAGAGACACACACACACAGAAAGAGAGACGCAAGAGAGACACACACACAGAAAGAGAGACGCAGAGAGAGACACACACACACAGAAAGAGAGACGCAGAGAGAGACACACACACAGAAAGAGAGACGCAGAGAGAGACACACACACACAGAAAGAGAGACGCAGAGAGAGACACACACACACAGAAAGAGAGACGCAGAGAGAGACACACACACACAGAAAGAGAGACGCAGAGAGAGACACACACACACAGAAAGAGAGACGCAGAGAGAGACACACACACAGAAAGAGAGACGCAGAGAGACACACACAGAAAGAGAGACCCAGAGAGAGACACACAGAAAGAGAGACATAGAGACGCAGAGAGAGACACACACAAAGAGAGACATAGAGAGAAACACACACATAAAGAAAGACACAGATACACAGACAGTAAAAAAAAGAGACAGAGAGATTCAAAGACAGACAGAGACAGAGAGATACACAGACAGCCATACAGTAGAAACAGAGAGATACACAGACCAATACACAGACAGAAAGTGAGACAGAGAGAGAGAGATAAACAGACACAGACATAAAAGATACACATGCAGAGAGATGGACAGAAACAGACATGGAGACAGATAGATGGTGAGAGAAACAGATACACAGACAGATAGACAGACATGAGTGTATAAACAGACAGACAGACAGACAGACAGACAGATAAATATCCACATTTACAGATGATAATGTATAAGAATATGTACATTAATATAAACCTCTGATTCACAGCTGAACTGCTGTTATAATAAAACTGTCCAACCACAATACAGAATTTGGTTGTTGCACTAAAGGTCAGAGGTCAGCAGGACCCTAATCGCAGTATGAGACCTAAAACCAGGTGCACTTTAAACCATGCAGTGAGAAAGAAGAGTGACCTAAAATAGACGCCGGTTATTTATAGACGTGTTGTGAGGGTGGGACGAGTCGCTGTCACGCCACGGGACGTTAGCGGACCTGCAGCTGAATGTGCTCACGTCTACCGCACTTTATCTGGAGCTGCAGTGAGAAAGTGTTCTTACTTTACTGTGACGTTAAATATATAATAAATATAACGGTGTCAATGCTGGCAAAACGTGTATGACTAATATATACTGACTGATATAATGCTTTAATGAGAAATCATGTCACATTATACTTTCCACCGGGACGTATCTAAAAATACCAAGACGTTATTATGATACGGTTCAGTACCATATGATAAAATAAGACGTGACTATATGATATGAATCGGTAATCTAAGATACAATATGTTGCAATAAGATATGAATGGATTTTATGACACGTGAATGCACATTTTATGCTCTGATCCGTGTCACAATACAGCAATTTCAATTTGATTTTAATCAGCAATAAAAAATTTTAAAAAATGGCTAAAAAAGGAAACAAATAACGTTAATTTTAAGAGACCCGTCTTAATTTCTCTTGTATATTTATGATTGTGCTTTAATGAAGAAAAAATACTTTTTATCCAATTTAAATAATACTAAAATATTCGATAGCTGCGGCTCTAATCTAATATATGATGTTGTGATAATGATACGATACGACATGTGATACACTACGATAAGGTACAGTATGATATTTATCCTCTTCTTCTGCTGACCAAAAATGATGAACTACAGAAGGTATTTATATATATATATATATAGTACTATACAATACGTCTTTTATTTGTCATTATTTAATATTCGTTTATTTTTTTTTCAGGATATTTTCCCGTTCTCTCTGCTCCTGAGTTCAGACAGACACACAGACACTCACTGAATTTTCTTTGTGAAGTTCTTCGTTACGATTCCTCCTTCGTCCTGTTTCTCTTCGTGTTTCCCTGAACAGAGAAAAAAACAGCAGAGTGGTTACTGACTTAAAACCACACACTCACACACACACACACACACACACACACACACACACACACACACACACACACACACACACACACACACACACACACACACACACACTCCAGTAGTTTAAGTGAAATCGCTGCTAAATGAAGTGACCCTTGATATTTAGCTCTCAGTGCTCAGTGCTTCCATACGAGGATTAACAGACGGTAGCACACTTCCTGTTTGTGACCTCTAACCTCCATAGGAGCGCATAGGAGGAAATATTATAGCGGAGCATCAGAGAGACACGTTCACCCAGCACTATCAGTCCATGACTAGAGTAAAACTCTCCTCCCTCTCTTCTGTTTGTCTTCATTCCTCTTTTCTCTCTTTCCTCATGCTATTATTTCATTCATGCTTCTATTTATTATTAATGCCCTTGTTTTGGTCCATCTTACTTTGTTTGTTTGTTTCTCTCTCTCTCTCTCTCTCTCTCTCTCTCTCTCTCTCTCTCTCTCTCTCTCTCTCTCTCCTATTCATTAATATTTCTTTCCTCTCTCTTCCCTCCCTCTCTCTATATATCTTTTATTATCTCTCTGCCTTTTCTATCTCTCTCTCCCCCCTCTTTCAGTCATTCTTTGTTCCTCTCTCTCCTTCCATTCATTACTTATTTGTATATAAACAATTTATTTTCTTCTGTCTGCCTAGTTTCATAGTTTCTGTCTTCTGTCACTGTCCATCTCTCTCTCTCTCTCTCTCTCTCTCTCTCTCTCTCTCTCTCTCTCCCCCTCTCTCACACTCGTGCGTCTCTTGCTCTCTCTCTCAGCAGCTGTTAGATTGTTGTGTGCTCCTGTCTTTGGTCTGGCCAAGATATGTGCAACCCCCAAACACACACACACACACACACACACACACACACACACACACACACACACACACACACACACACACACACTTCTGAATCAGTCACTGAATGGGACAACAACTGTCTTAACAAGAGAGATGGCATGTCAAGAACACACACACACACACACACACACACACACACACACACACACACACACACACACACACACACACACACACACACAGAGCACCGTCCTAAAATGATTCCTCCACAATTTACTGCTTTTTGTAAAGATGAAGCATCTGTGTGTGTGTGTGTGTGTGTGTGTGTGTGTGTGTGTGTGTGTGTCCTTCACAGATAATGCAGAGGAATCTGATCGCATAGTTAACATTGTGTTTGTGGATCATCATGTTGCCTGTAGTTACAGAAGTTGGCTCACACAACTCAAGCCTTTTAACTCATTACTAATGACATCATAATCCACATTCTGTAGCAGAAGTGTGTGAAAAGCTTGTGTGAATTCGATCAACAGATTTTACTGAGGACTGTTGAAAGTGTCATTGAGAGAGTTCTGATTGTAGCGGATTTCGGCTCGTCGTCTTTTTGTGTCTCTGCTTTAACGCTGTTTATAGACACGAACAGAGCGACTGTTTTCCTGAAGGCTAATTCTGTCCCATGCGTGATGTTTCTTAAAGTGTCTCAGCACGAGTCAGAGAGGCACCAACAAAATGTGCAAGTCACTGTGAGCGCGTGCACACACACACACACACACACACACACACACACACACACACACACACAAAAACAAGCCAGTCTAAACTCAAAATCTGAATTAAATCAGTCTAAACTCAAAATCTGAATTAAACCAGTCCAAACTCAAATTCTAAATTAAACCAGTCCAAACTCAAATTCTAAATTAAACCAGTCCAAACTCAAATTCTAAATTAAACCAGTCCAAACTCAAATTCTAAATTAAACCAGTCCAAACTCAAATTCTGAATTAAACCAGTCCAAACTCAAATTCTGAATTAAACCAGTCCAAACTCAAATTCTGATTTAAACCAGTCTAAACTCAAATTCTGATTTAAACCAGTCTAAACTCAAATTCTAAATTAAACCAGTCTAAACTCAAATTCTGAATTAAACCAGTCTGATCTGAAACACAAAAAATAAAAGTGCAAGACAACTAACCTAATGCTGAGTGGACAAGAAGACCACCATGACTCCCTTTTCTACATTTGACTGTGGATATAATATTAAACAAACTACTCAAACCTGTCTACACAACCGGTCTAATTTAGATTTGTTTCAACTGAACATTCAGCAAAATCTAAACTAAAACCCACAACCTGTTAAATGGAACCGGTTAAACCAGATTTTTTTCTTGTGTGATTAAAGAAAGAAACTTAAATGGTGTGAAGTAAAGCTGGACTGCATGAACCCAGTTTATGGGAAAGTTTTTAGAAGTTTATGACTGAGGGAATGTTACATTTGTGATTATTTTACTGTCAAAATTAAATAAAAATTTGTGTTACATTTTTTGTAATTAGAAAGAAGAAGAAAAAGAAAAAGAAGAAGAGAAAAGAAAGAAAGAAAGAAAGAAAGAAAGAAAGAAAGAAAGAAAATGACTGATGGACCACCAACATCAGAATCTACTCTTCTCACCGGAAACTTCCACGAACCCGTCCTTGGTTTTGACACTGAGCTCTTCCGGTGTGTAGCTGTGCACGTTCACACACACCTTCCACGGCTCGTCCGAGTCCGTCGGCGGCGCGCCTCGCGCGGGCTGCGCGCTCATTGAGGTACGCGGGAACGAGGAGCGCATTGAGCCTGTCCACGGTGTGGCGAGGCGCGCGCTGAGGCGGGGACGCGCCCAGCCAGGCCAGTCCATGGACAGATCCTCCGGGAACGAGGACATGGGCACGGAGAAGTCCGGATCCATGAAGTGCGTGGAGAACGGGTCACGCGCCATCCGCTGCCTGCTGCCCAGGGGGTAGAAATCACCTTCTGCCATCTTCTCAATGGGTTCAATAAAAAGAAAAAAAGTTACAAAGAAAAAAAAAGAGTTTCTAGACTCCTCAAAAGATAATTAAATTCTCTAAAAAGGAATTAAAAAAAAGTTTCACAAACACACACACACTTAGAGATCACTATCCACTTGCTGTGTTTGTAAAGTCTCCAACCCAAAGTGTCCTGGAGCAGTTTTATGGAGCATGAAGAGTTTGAGTTGCCATATTTAGAATGATGGGTTGCCAGATTGTATGACCATAAACCCTCATCCGAGACCGGATTGAGAACCGATATAAGCCGTATAATATAAAGGGATCGTTTCGACTGCGTTCACATTAATCACGTTTCCCAAAGATCACTTGTACACCAAAAAGTCAAAAAAATATTACACTTCAGAACTCACAATTTTTTTTCACCAGGTGTTTATTTCCTTTCAGGCTCTTTAAATTCACACAGTTCAAAGTGAACATTTAGGACCATAAAAAAATCTCAACAAGGTTGAACAAAGTGATGTTGATGTTTATGGATGCTATTGAACTGGATGTCAGGTACCAGAACTCTCTTGTGTGTATCAAGTTGAAAATGGTCACATGACTAAAAAATACCTTATTAAAAATCCAGTCTAAATATAAAGCAGCTAATAATTAACTACTCTGAAAAGTTTAATGTCCAAAATAAACCTGTTTAAACCCATAAAATTAAACTGGTTTAAAACCAACATCTTAGAGGACAGGGGGATGTGAAGACGGATGATCCAATGTGGTGACCTCTAATGGGAGAAGAAGAAGAAGAAGAAGAAGAAGCAAAAGAAGAAAAGGCAGAAGAAGGAGGAACCAACAGCCATCAAATTTAACTGGTTTAAACCACAAATCATTAAATGAGTCCAGTTTAATCCACAACCCATCAAATTAAACCTGTGTAAAACACAGCACATTAATTTAATCCTGTATAAACCACCACCAAACAAATTAATCTGGTTTAGAAACACCACCCATCAATTTAAACCTGTTTAATTCACAACCTGTCAAATGAAACCGGTTTAAACCAAAACCAACCAAATAAACCGGTTTAAACCAAATCCCCATCAAACTAAACCGGTTTAAACCAAAGCTCCCATCAAATTAAACCGGTTTAAACCATAACCCCATCAAATTAAACCAGTTTAAACCAAAGCTCCCATCAAATTAAACCAGTTTAAACCATAACCCCATCAAATTAAACCGGTTTAAACCATAACCCCATCAAATTAAACCAGTTTAAACCAAAGCTCCCATCAAATTAAACCAGTTTAAACCATAACCCCATCAAATTAAACCGGTTTAAACCATAACCCCATCAAATTAAACCAGTTTAAACCAAAGGTCCTATCAAATTAAACCGGTTTGAACCAAAACCAATCAAATTAAACTGGTTTAAACTACAAACTATTATAAAACATCCACTTCGATACCAATGTTTTATTGATTTGATTTGGATTGACATGAATGTAGCTTTATTATTGGTGCAGCTGCAACAGAAGACACCGAAGATGAGTTCCTATGACATAACGTCTAAAATCCACCAATGGGAAGCCGTCACACGGTTACACAAAACAATCCAGGTTGCTATAAACACAGCAAGAAGACGAGAGTCTCATGACAGTTCTAACGTCATTCAGGATAAAAATGAAAAGCAGTAGACGAGGAAATGCAGCTTCCAGGTGTGTAGTGAACTGATACACTTTCCAAGCTGAAACCTGAGCTGTGTTCCTGAGAATCCATTAGAGAAGAACATATCAAGGATTATCACCATTTAATCAGACATGAAGAAGATGTTCACATGCAGACTGGTACAGTATGTTACGTAATGAGGAAATGAAATAAATTGTAAATAAAAGATGAAATTGTTATAGATATCAAAGTGGGGTCCTCTGGAGACCTTTAGGGGTCCATGCTAATTTTCTTTGGAAATCATTAATAACCTGGTTATTTGCAGGTGCGTGGCCTCTGAGTCTGTAAAAGAAGTCAATAAAAACATTTTCAGCTTTTGTTGCAGCACCTTAACACGCTCCTGAACACACAGGGGTTTAATCCTGAACTGTTGCACTTTTTTACAGTAGAAATACCTGAAATCTAAAAAAAACCCACACAAATAAGATAAGAAGCAGAGAAACAGTGGTGAGGCGTTGTAGCTGATAATAACAAAGTAAGAAAAGATAAGAACTCCAAGCTACGCTGTAAAGCGATGGACATCTGGCCAGATGTTCTTTTGGCAAGCGAGCAGTTTAGGTGTCAATGCTCAGTCTGGCATATATAGTGTCTAATATTAAGATGAGTTTTTTCATCAAATGTCTTAATCCAAGCATCCTCTAGCTTTATATCTAAGAGTTTTAAACATTTACAGTAAACTTACAAAGAAGTAAAAAAAAAAAAAGGTGGAAAAAAAGGTGTCTTGGATTTTTCATCATTGAAGAATTTTGGGAACGCTGAGGAGAGCTTTTCATTCTGATACATGGTGTATCTAAAAAGTCTACATATCAATTCTATATGCTATTCATATGAAATATAAATTACTATGATGTACTCAAAAACACCAATTCTAATGCTAATTCTTCTAAAATATGGAAATGTAAAAAGTAATCAATCTGGCAACCCGGCTAAAGACCCCTCCTCTTAAAATCCACATTTAGCCAAAGACTCCAGCAACTTCTGCAGTGTTCACATGCCCTGCAATTTCTGTCTGGAAAGTTCAAGAAGGATACAGAATGATCCAGAAAACACACACACACACACACACACACACACACACACACACACACACACACAGTATAAGACAATAGTCCTGGCCAGTGAATATGTATATATATATATATATGTGTTATCTGTGACATAAAGACATAAAAGATTTGAATTATTTCTTTTTTGTTTTCTGGAAGTATAGTGTAATTTCCCTTATGGACATGATGCATTCTTTTTCACCTTTAAAGAAGGAGTCTCCAGTTTCAGAGCTTTGTAGCAAATAAGTTTTCCACTGGAGGATTTTACATCTTAAACAGCAGCATTTTATGATTTATTCACTTAAAAACAGAAAGAGAAAAAAGAGCGAGTGACTGTTCACATGTATATGCAGGATAGACCGTTCAGTGAAATGAAAAGTTGAAAACATGTCTTTTTCTCTTTCTTGAAGCTGGACATAGAACTCAAAAGTATCCATAGTGCTAGTAAGTGACCTACACAAGCGTTATGGATTCTTTAGCGTTTTATATCCAGCTTCAAGAATTTCTCTAAAAAGGAGAAAATCCTACAAATTCCACATATTGAGGGAGTGAATAAATGATGGATGGAAGGAATGGAGACATTTGTTAAAGTGTGTTGTATCTGTATTTTACCAAACAGGGTTTAACAAAACAAAATAAACTATTACATTTCATCTTTTACATTTATTTCATTTTATTTAATCAATTTAATTTGTGAGAATTTAATTAATTACTCAATTCAGTCAATAAATTAAAAGACTGTAATGCATTATTTTGATTTAATCATTTTTTAAATAAAATATAATACAATATTTTATAATATTTTATAATATTTTATAATATTTTTTATAAAAAATTATTAAATATTACTTCATATATTATTTAACCAAGCAGGCATTTTATTTAAAATAGTTCTAAAAATATATTAAATGTTGATGATCACAAATTAACAACTAAATAAATAAATATATAATAATAATAATAATATATAAAATAAATAAACTGCATTAATAAAAAAGACAAGAATACCAACTGTACCGAAATTAAACCGAACCATGTCCTAAAAACCTGAGATACGTACCAAACTGTCAATTTCAAAACATGCTTTTTTGGACTCCTGACCAGAAGATTATGTGCTTTTAGAACATCCCTTCTCACATTTAGTCCCCATTTGTTGTTATAATGAGCTCCACTCATCTGGGAAGATGTTCCACTAGATTTTTGTGAAGATTCATTCAGTTAGTAAAGTCAGGTGAGAAGGTGAGGAGACCTGGGGTGCAGTCAGCGTTCACATTCATCCCAAAGGTCTTCAATAGGGCTGAACATCTATATCAGGAGATCTTCCACTCCAACCCCTGTAAAGCATATCTGATAGAGCTAGCTTTGTGCACAGGGGCATTGTCATGCTGAAACAGGGTGTGAACTGAGGGGAAAAAAAAGTTAATGCCACCACACTCAAAGACGTCCTACACAATTTTGGACCTCCGAATTTGTGGGAAGAACCACACATGGCTGGAAACGGCATGCGTCCAAATACTTTTGCTCATACAGTGTACTTTCACAGGGGTCACAAATTGCACCCGGACACTAAATCAGGGTGCATGTGAACGCTGCATGGTGAGTTTTTACTCCCTTAGTGACTCATAACCTATTTAAAGGAACCTACTCACCTCGGTTCAGACCAGTGTCAGTGCTCGGGTCTTTGGTATGTGAGGTGATGTCACCACACACACACACAAACACACACACACACACACACACACACACACACACACACACACACACACACACACACACACACACACTATACATGTAAAGATGACACGATAAAATGAACAGCAAGAAACCCGACCTCTCATCAGTCCTTCGTAAGGTTCCTTATGAAGACGTTGAGACGCAACGTTCCAATTGAACACCATCAACACGTATAATAAGGTTTAAGCAAGTCTCTTTATTCACTTTCTATATTTTCTACATGGACTTAGACAACAGAGGAAGACGAGGCCTAGCAAAAGGGGACACATTCGTATTTGAGGACACACACACACTCTCACACACACTCACACAAACACACACATTCTGTTTCTTTCAGTCAATATTTTGCATATAATACACTCATTTTAATATACACACATTTGTATTTGATTCTCATCCATATGTTTAAATGTAACGTGAGGTCGTTTGGCAGTTTTATTATTTTTTTAGACATGGACGGTTGACAGGAAGTGACACGGGATGTAGCCCGAACGGCAGAAGGTTCAAGAATGCAAGTGACCTGTCATTGGGAGAAAAAAAAAAACACGTGTACTGTGTAGTAAAAAACATTATGACGTCGTAATACTGTCTTGTTCTGACAATTTTAAAGTTAGTGTATGAGCAAACAACCCACATTTAGACTTACAGAGTACTGTAGCTAAGTAAACCTTTACTCAAATTTACCACATGGGCATGTGGAAATTAGTTTTACAGACAATGTGAAAGGTAGTTAAGTGTTAAACATAATACCAAATTATTGGAAATTTAAAAATAGAGATAATACAAAAAGTAAGACGTAAAAATCGAATAGCGTTAACGTTAGAATTAAATCTCTAAGCTTTACCAAGTCTTATAAAATTTCGGTTTTAGTAGAATATTTATGGGAATTCCTAAACAGGTTAACAGCTTATTTAATAATATTTTAAACCAATTGGTTGTTTCTTCAGCCACTAAGAATAACACTGTAATGAGAAACAATATCTGAAAACTAGAATTTTTAGTGCCACTTAAAGCTAAAAAGTAAATTTTCATTTCAAAAGTGTACAGAGAGATTCTTCTTCATGTGCTGAGTGTTTTGATACGTCATATGTCTATGTTTGCCGTAATTCTCGAAAAGGGGGCATGGCCAGTGACGTCACGTGATGACACGTACATTATTCAGCAATGAACTCTTCCGAATAATAATTTTTTTTACATTTCCTAAAAAAATTGAGTTGTGCTTGAAGCTAAAAAGTTCATTTTTGTTTTAAAAGTGTACAGAGAGATTCTTCTTCATGTGCTGAGTGTTTTGATACGTCATATGTCCATGTTTGCCGTAATTTTCGAAAAGGGGGCATGGCCAGTGATGTCACGTGATGACACGTACATTATTCAGCAATGAACTCTTCCGAATAATTATTAAGATATCTTGGTAGAATGGATTCTGTGTGTTCTAACGTATGAGAGTTTCAATAAAAAGGCGGACGAGCCAGGTGGAACGTTTGGAACGTGTAATTATACGTTCTAATAGGATGCGCTTTGTAAAGAAGGATATTAAAAGTTAGGGAATTTTCGAAAATAAACTTACCCAGTGTTTATTACTTATAGGGACACGTTTCCTTTTATTAGTCATAGTTCAGGTAACAGTTTATTTTATGCACCATGCTAATGAAGTAGTGAGTCTGAGAGGAAATCTAATGTTTGGGAGATGTTTGAAGTAGACAGTTGAATGAAACGGGTGATGAATGGAACAATGGCCTGTACAGTATTATACACAGACCTACACAAAGCCTGATGAGGAATCTGAGAACTTCCTGTTTGGTTCTTGTTGAAATGGCGACAGAAACGTCAGGCTTTACAGACAACGCTGGTGTAAAATTATTCATTTCTCATGAAATTCCAGTTATTTCTTTGTGATATATTACACATACACTCTATTGGACAAAAGTATTGGGACACCTGACTATTCCAGCTTCAAAGTTGGAGACACGGAATTTTACACGATGTCTTTGGATGCTGTTGCATGAAATTCTCCATTTACTTGAACTTGGAGACCCAAACCTGTTCCAGCATGACAATGCCCCTGTGCACAAAGCCAGCTTCATGAAGATCTGCTTTACATGGGTTGCAGTGGAAGATCTCCTGCCTCACCTCACCTACATTAGTACCTGACCTTACTAACACCCTTGTGACTGAATGAATTCCCACAAATCTCCACAATTACACTTCAAAATCTAGTGGAACATCATCCTGGAAGAGTGGAGTTTATTATAACACATAATCTTCTGCTCAGGTGTCCAAAAACTATTGTCCATAGAGTGCAGTTTGACATCATAAATATCTCGTGTCTTTATAATAGCTTCCTTTTCAATTAATGACACACATGCTTTACTCAGTCCTCTGCGTATGTACATGACAGATTTATAGATCCTCCTGAGGATCGAACGTTTACAAAGCTCAAGCCGAACCTACACGCTAAACGACTTTCATCAGTTATAAAAAAAAAAAAAAAAAAAAAAAGAAAGAAATTCTTTAAAATATAAAAAAATAATAACAATTCATTAAAGCTGGGAATCTTTAACATGTTCTTTTCCACATGTGAACATCCTAAAAAGACTGCTTCATACCATTTTTAAGGTTCAAAGTCATATTTATACAATATATTATCCATAAATAATAAAAAAAACCCCGACAATAATATTTAGATGATTGAATAATATTTATGCTATGAATTCCTCAAGCTTTCTACATATCATTGACATTATCATGTACATTATCATCGAAAAAAGGTGAAAGAAAAAAGGAAGAAAAAAGAATTAATAATGTGAAAATGAAAATAAAAAATATAAAATCTTAAAAAACATTCTTCACTATACTAAAAAAATATATCTACATTTATAAATTATAAAAAAAAAGAAAATACAAATATCAGTACAAATAAATACGCTGCATGTTGCCATTCTCTGAAGAATGGAATATGGTAAATGAATCAAATAAATAAACAAACAAATAAATAAAAAATTGAATAAATAGGTAAATATTTATTACAGTAATCTGTGGAATGTGAAATGGTGTGAGAGATAAAGTTTATAAATAAATAAATTAAAATCCAGTATTAATTCACTTAAATATTTCAGCGCTTTTCCATTTCTCATCAAAACGCATTGTTAAAAATGTACATCTTTTACGCCCAGCTTTAGCATAAATTCATGTTTGGAGGTTTTTGCTAGCGACTGAATCGTAGTCGAGGTTTATCTTCATGTTGTTAATCTATTCGTATTTTAGAATAAAATACATTTGTCCTTTTCTCGCTTGTTTATTTATCTTGTTCGCTCATGTAGGTTTCACCAAACACACTCAGTAGAATGTAATCTTAGCATGCTAGTTTTTCAAACTTTTGCAATGTTTAGGTTCCACATATTTATGCCCATATATTGTAGATTTGCTCCAGAATTTTGCCCAGATGGTCCAGTCATATTTTCCTGCGAGCTTGACAACACAATTTACAAACATAATTCAACTGTAGTTGATTAACCACAAAAAATAAATATTTAATAAAATAGCAAATCATATGCACTGGATTAGCATTATTAATTATTATGAATAAATGGTGTGACATCGGACTCTTTAGTCAGCTAACGTGGCTAAAGATTTATTGAGGATATTGTCTACCTCAAAAACACACATGTATTCAGACCTCAGACTAGCATCTAATCCAGCGCTACATTGGGCCACTGAAATAAGCACAGGAGACTATGAAATGAAAACACGGTATGTAAATACAGTCAGAATAAAACTTAAATCTAAGATAAGATTGAGACACATTGCTTAGATTAGAATCCTTTCTTCCGAAGGCAACCGGATGTGATGTCACGCTCCAAATACGCAGTGACGCCACAAATCAGGCAGCTTCTGTTTATAATGCTGCTTTTGTATTCTTTTATAGCTGTGCTGTGTAAACCATTACAAAGCGACACGACTATAATCTGCACTCCATGTATCTGGAGGAGATTCCACCATGATGTATCCGTCAGCGCTCACCAGACCTCCCACTGTGGAGCGTTTCCGGTCTCTGGCGTTCCCACTGCATACGAATGCGAGTCAAAGGAACGTAAAGTGTAGCGTGGCCGCCCTTTAATCTCTTTCGACGTTGAAACCTTTTCGAACTTCGCCTCGACTCGACCTACATCCGTTTAAATATATATATAAATATACACAAATTTATTCCCTTCGAAAATGAAGCAGGAGTTTTGGCGCTGCGATGGCCGTCGGCGTTCGGATCGTTTTGCGCTCGGCTGGAAGATAAAAACGCCTGGCGGAGCGTGTGTTTGGCAGCGTGGCACAATTTTTCAAAGGGAACAAAATGTGATGCAAGGTGTCAAAAAAAAAAAAAGAAACCTGGCGTACGGTAAAATCTGTCACGGAGGCTGTAGATCTGAGCCCTGGAGCGATCTCGACACGTTTCTCAAAAATAAATAGGGTTCCCACTTCAGGCGTGAAATTGTACTTTACAAGGTTACTAATCTGAAGTGACACTGCACCATGTGTTGGTTTAACCTTGTTGGTTTAACCGCTGTACGGCTAAACAACACACACATGCACACACGCGAACACACATGCCACGTGTTCAGCCTGCTAGCCGCTTTAAATGTGAGTACATAGAATCCGTTGTCGTTGATAACAATAGGAACATTTTGAAGTCTTACGGTGCGTTTTTTCCACAAGGTGATTTATTCACCACATGGCATCCACAGTTTCATCCTATTCAAGTTTTACTCTTGGTTAGCTGGTTAACACCATTAGCTTTGCTTCAGACGTAGCGTTTAAATCAATAGATTAGCACAAATTTTCCTCAGACTTAGCAAACTCCTGGTCTGCTTTCTCGCTAGCTGGTCCTTATAATAATTTGAGAATTTTTTCCTCAATTTCTTGGAAATGTAATATTTTTTTTGCTGGAGTAAAATCTTATCATGTCAGCTTTACACTTTAATGTTAATGACGATTACGATTTAAAGTCATGATTTACACTTCGCTCCAGCTAGCGAGTCATAATTTCCTAACAAGAGCTAGCATGTGTGTCAGATTTAGCTTTCCTCGTTTCGGTGTAAATTCCAATCTGTGTTTGTCCATGTTTTGTTTATTTACACCAGCTTAAGTGTGTTCTCGAAATGACGCTATTTTGAGAGAACAGAGTCTGTAAATTAGCGTCGAGCGTGGCTATAGCTGGCTAGCGAGCCGTAGCTCTTGCTGCTGTAGACGGAGCTGAGCGATGAGCTGCGGCTGTAGCTGCGGTACGAAGAGCGGCTGCGGCTCCTGCTGCGGCTGTGACTTGGGCTCCGTGATTGGCTGCGAGTCAGCGAGAATAGACTCCAGGATGACAGACTGCTCAAGCGACTCGAGGAAGAAGGACTCGGACGGTAGTAGGGGATGGGCCTCTTCCTAGCACTACCGGAAAGAGAGATGACGACAAATTGGATGAATACATCCTGCGTTCATTAACGTATTCTTTTTTTTGTGACTGTGGAAGATTTTAGGTGATGAAGCTACAAGTCCCGAACCTGGTAATTCTGCGAGCCTCAAGATGGCTGGGTGAATCTCTTCTCCTTTTCCTCATTGGTGAACATGTTCTCCTCCGGCTGCGAGTCCTGCTGCGCTTTGACGGCTTCTCACACGAGCTCCAGCTTCTTCTTCTTTCTCTGAGCCTTTTTGGAACATAAAAACAATCTGAATTCAGCACTTATTACCTCATTAAACGTGTTATGATCTAATACAGTGAGGAAGTGAGTTTATATACAGCTGGAATAAAAAAAAAATGGTGCTTTGATTTACGTGACAAGAACTGTTATCCAGCTAGACGAGAACGTTTCATTCAGTGTCTCGTAGAAATAGAATAAAGCTAATTTTATATATATATATATATATATATATATATATAATTCTCCTCCAGTGTTTTTTAATTATTATAACAATATACATTAATACTGACATCTTAATAAGACATCTAAACACATCAAACACATATTATGCAGTCAACAAAGCAGAGTTTTACATCCCAGAATAGGTTTTATATTTGAGCTTGTCCGTAGGAGCTACTGTACATTTAGCAGTAATGACAGCTTGGTGAACCCTGGCCTCTTCAATCACTCAATCTCATTTCAGTTGAAATGGTTTGGGATGAGTTATAATGTGAAGGAAAAGCAGCCAACAAACACTTAAAACAACAGGGAACTCTCTAAGATTGTTGGAAAACCATTCCATGTGGCTTCCCATCGAGGCTGACAGAGATGTCGAGAGTGTGTGAAGCTGTGCTCAAAGCAAAGAGAGGGCTACTGTAATGGATTGAAATTATAAAACATTATGGATTGTTTAACACGTTTTTGTTTACTACATAAATCTTTCATAGTTTGTATGTCTTCAGTATTAATGCACAATGTTGAAGTTAATTCAAAAACTTTTGACTGGGGCAAAATATAACAACAATACGATTCAAAAAGATACATATGAAGCAGCTACCGATGCGATACGATACGATTCGCCCCTATAATGATGCAGTGCGATCCGATTTCTATTCGAGTCAACACAATGCGATTTAAGAAGCTTTTTTTTTTTTTTATGTATCTGTACTTTACTGAAGTGTTTCCCTTTGGGGAGACTTTTACTGGAATTTCACTACATTTCAAAGTCAAATATTTGACTTTTTACTCGACTACATTTAGTGAAATCAGTCATTGCTTTTTATTTATGAAGATAAAAACGTAACTGGTGAAACACGCAGCGAGTCACCAATCAGGATCGAGCGCTCGCTCTGTTTTACACGTGTTCTGATCGGCGCTTGGTGCATCTACTGATCACCAACATACAGTTCATCATCAGTTCAACATCAAGCAGAACATTTAGAGAGCAATAAATGATGAAGAAACTCCAGACTCGAACTCGAAACAACACACGTGACCTCATTTACACCATTTTTTTCAGTAGTTGAAAAGAAGGTTTTGTGTTCATGATCATTGTAACAGAAATCAATCAGTGTTTGAGTCATTAAAATCATTCTATTAATAGATCAGTGTGCTGAGAGTCACATTCGAGTCTTTACACATAAACTGAGTTGATTAAGTGAAGAGTCTTGTGATAGAAATGATAATAGGAACATTATAGTTATAATAAATCATAGCACTTTGGATACTTAATTACATTCAAAGCCAAATAATTTTGTACTTTTACTCAAGTGGTTTGTGTACTTCGTCCACCACTGCAAAAAAAGTAATCCGACACAGAACCTGTTCTTCATCTGTAACTCCTCATTTCATGTGTTTTTAGAAATAATTCTGTTATGTAATGAGCTGAGGTGAAACATTGCATTAACATCACTGGAGACTTGAGGGGAGGAACACCTTCCCAGGAGCCATTGCAATCTTACACTTAAAAAAAAATACAAAAAATAAGATGAATTACAAGAATTTTTTACACAATTGGGGCGGAGCTATAATAATAATAATAAGAGGAATATTCTATTATATAAGTAATAATGTACACCAAAGCCTGACAGTAGACACCCAACGTTTCTTGTAATATGAGTTTGGGTTGTTAAGGAGGCTTCAAATCCAGCTTACTGTATCAATGGGGTTGAGAAGGTCAGGTTTTATATATACTAGGGACGGTTATATTCACGGTGCATCATCATAAACGTAAAAAATGTGACGCATTAATTTTATTGTTCTTAACATATTTGGATCAGTAAAAAAACATTTCTTTCTATATAATTATTAGTAGATGCGCTACATTTTTATTATTTAGAAAGTGACCAACATTTGATACATTATATGAAGCCTACGGAGACCGAGGCGTGTCCTGAGAGTCACGTAGAATAAAGATTAACATGGCAGAGGTAGAGCTGCAGACAGGAGATTTTTTTGCATTACCAAGCTGTGTGTGAAAGTCATTAGTCAAAAGGCACTTAAGTAAAGTGATGATTTGCTGTCTGTCCGAAGCCGAGAAATAAATGTGAACTATTAGTACCATATTAAATTGCAGAGCATTATATTGGTTCTGTAGCATTAAGTACAGTAACGAATTACATTTACTTCTTTAATGTCCACCACTGTTTTTTTGTTACTGTATACGGGTCTAACTGCTGCATACCTCTCTGCTGTGTATCTGGAATGTTTACCACTCCGTCGACTGCTCGAATCACAGGAATAGCTGGATGAACGGGAATATGACCTACACACACACACACACACACACACACACACACACACACACACACACACACACACACACATTTACATTTTTATAGCATTTGGTATAACGCTCTTATCCAAACAAACTTATGTCATTGACACAACGGAGCAGTTGAGGGTTTTAGGGCTTTGCTCAGTTGGCAGTTTGGTGGTGCTGGAATTTGAACTCATGACCTTCAGGTCAGAAGTGTGTTTTATTAGAACTGACACCTGCGGCTGGAGAACGGAGACCTGCTCCTGGATACAGAACGTCTCGAGTGGCGAGAACTTTGCGACGATCGGCTCCTGCTGCAAGACCGAGTTTCTGAACGATGAGAACGATGGCTCACGAATCCAACACAGCTTCCCGACTCTTCACTGGAATTAGAGGAAGCACATGAGAAGATGATTAGGCAAGATGATATGAATTTACAAATATGAAGAGTAAAGTAATTCAGATGCGAAATAGCCATTTATGTCAAATTAAAACAGATTACATAACGGATAATCCACAGCTGGGCGAATGGTACAGGATGTTAATGCATAATGTGCAGTTTGAAAATGGCCAGATGTGAAGCAGACAGCATGAAAAACGTGGAAGGCCTCACACCTAGCCTAGATCACCTAACCCTAACCCTAACCCTAGATCACCTTATTAACAACCTTTATAAGCTGAAATGATATTTGCAAAGCAAAACAGACTGAACAGTTACAATTACAGTCTCCAGTGTCAGGAAGCTGATGCTTCTATGAGCTGCATTGAAAGGAATAAAAGGGACTGATGAAAGAATAAATGTCTAAATCTGTGATAACGTTGTGTTCTCAGAAGTCTTAAGGAAGTGCTGAGGAAGCATTTAGGAAGTGCCAAAGAAATTCTTGAGAAGGTGTTAAGGAAATCTTGAGGAAGTCTTGAGGAAGTGCTAAGAAACTCTTAATGAAGTGCTGAGGAACTCTTCAGAAAGTCTGGAGGAAGTGTTGAGAAATTCTTAAGGAGGTTTTGAGGAAGTGCAGAGGAAGTGCTGAGGAAGTCTTGAGGAAGTCTTTAGGAAGTATTGAGGAAGTCTAGAGGAAGTCTTCATGAAGTGCAGAGGAAGTCATGAGGCGGAGCTAAGAAACTCTTAATGAATTGCAGAGGAAGTCTTGATGAAGTGCAGAGGAAGTCTTGAGGAAGTGCTAAAAAAGAAAAGAAATGGACTTTCCTACCCATTTAATCCTCTCACCTTTTCAGGTCGTTGAAAACAGATGTGTTGCTGCGTCTTTGTCTGCAGTCGGCTTTCCCCAGAGACCTGTAGCTGCTCAAAGAGTTCCCCGAATCAGATGAATTGTCTAGAAATTTCACTTTCTCCTGTCCCTCCACCGTGACCTGCGCCCTCGAGACGCCCGTCTTAGACGACGGTGGAGAGGACGTGTCATGTCCCGAATCGTAATCCGCACGCCCTTTACCCTGAGCACACTCCGCGTCCTGGACGTGGGACGGTTCAAGCTCAGGACGTGAGTGTACCACCTGCAAGAAAACCAGCCTGTTTTATAAACGGAGGGGAATGAAAGGATCATCTTCTAGCTGCACTCAGAGTTCTCTATTAAAGTGCCTACAAAATCACAGAGACCAAAACTACAACATGATTCATTTACAGCACAAAGAACATCAAAGAGATCTTTTATTTTTTAAATCATGCAGAATTTGTCTCATGCTAGAAAGGGAAAGAAAAGGGAACTGAAAATATGCACTAAACAAAGAGAGAGATGAGATATGACACTGAGCGAGAGCGTGAGAAAGTGTGAGAGGGAAAAAAAAAGGAAGAAAGAAAGAGGTGTGTGTGTGTGTGTGTGTGTGTGTGTGTGTGTGTGTGTGTGTGTGTGTGAGTGTGTGTGTGTCTGTGAGTGAGAGAAAAGAGATAAAGAGGAAAAAGAAAAAGTGAGAGGGGAGACAGGGGAGAAGCAGTGAATGAGTGAGAAGAGAGGGTGAGAAAAGAGACACAGAGAGAGAGAGGGAGAGAGAGAGAGAAAGAGAGAGAGAGAGAGAGAGAGAGAGAGAGAGAGAGAGAGAGAGAGAGAGAGAAAGTGTAAGAGCGAGAGAAAAAGAGAAAGGGAGGAGAAAAAGAGGAGAGAGAGAAGGGGGGGGTGAGGGAGAAGGAAAAGAAAGGCTGATTTAATAATAGGATAATAAATAATAATAGGAAGAAGAAAAAAGGAGGAGAAAATAAATAAATAAATAAATTATAAAAGAAACAGCAGAAAGAAGAGGAAACAGCAAACATGTCATGTGTGATATAAATACTATATAATATCTAATACAGAGACTTCCATCTAGTAGAGTTTAACTAAAATCAAAGCGTTGAGGAATTAATAGGACATTTGGTTTGAGTTTAGGTCCCCTTTAGGTCCCCTGCAGGAAGAGCTTTTAAAGTCCACCAGCGTCCTACAGTAAGCCCTGAATCTGCGGATAGCATCGACTTACCAATCCAGACTTCCTCCTTAAGTAGGTACGGTGTAGGAAAAAGGGAAGAGCGGGTAACGTAAGTGCATCGTTAAAAAGCGGGAAAATGCAAGAAAAAAAAGACAAATAAACCGTGTCTTTAAAACCCAAAGCCACTCCCACTGTCTCACTGCTTCACAACACAACGCTTCATTTCCTTCTGGGCTTTTTTTCTTCATTGTATCGCAAAAAGTTACATTTTGTTTTTCCAATAAAACAAATACATTGTTAATATTGTTACAAAATATATTGCAGTATTAAAAGAACATTTACCAAAAAAATATATAAATAAATAAATCACATTTAGCTACAAAGGTTATTATTAATTATTTGGGTTTTTTTAGACCCCTGAGTGAGACATGTCACTACCCCTCCTGGTTGCAAAAATGTAATTCAGATTTTTTTTTTTTTATATAATATAAATTATATATATAAGATAAATAAAATTTACCAAACTCTATTGCAGTGATGCAGGGAATTGGGAAAGAGTCTGATTCTGTAGAATGCAGTAAAATCGAAAGATTTATGGACACCTTTAAGATCACAGAAGACAGCTGAAGGTACATGAACACGTGAAGATTCGGACTTGTTATTCACAGTTCCGGCCACTAGGGGCCTGCGTTGCTTCTCCATGTTGTCTTCCCTGCATGTTATTACTACCACCTGTATCCAATATGCAGGAATGCTTCTGTCTTTTGTCTCAGGCAGCTCAGTTACATTCAGTGCAGTGCCAGAAGCCATGTTTGCGATTCCTGGATGACTGTGAATGATGTTAATATTATTGTAAGGCAGTCAGCTGCAACACTCAACAGAAAGATAAGGGCTTTAAATTATATAATTTGAGTTACATTGAGTTACATTGATTACAAATAGATGCTACAACGAGTCGTTCGAGGTGTTTTGAGTGACACACACTCTTCAGGAGCGGAAGAACCTTACTGGAAGGTGACGAGAGAACAGGAAGACCTTCAATGAGCTCAACCTCTGAAAATGTTGAAACCATTTGGCAAACTGTGCAAGACGATCGTCTGAGAACAATCCACAACATCGCTGCCATTGTCGGTGTGTCACACGGAACAGTCTAGGCCAGAAAGGGCCAGTGTGGGTGCAGGTTTTCATTACAACCAATCAATGGTTACACCTGATAATCATTGAAAATGAAGATCATTAGGTTTGAACAGGTAGAATTTGGTGTGGACTTGCTTGGTTGGAATAAAAACCTGCACCCACACTGGCCCTTTCTGGAAAAGATTGGAGACCCCTGGTCTAGGCGAACCATAATGTGATTTGAACATGTGTCGTGTTGCTGCCAAGTTTGTCCCAGGTTTGCTGACCCAGTAGCAGAAGGAACTCTGCATCGAGTACGACCCTGAGACAAAGCAACAGTTTCCACAGTGGAAGAGGTCGTCATCTCCACGATCGAAAAAAATGGTAAGGCAGGTTAGCAGCTCGACCAAGTGCATGATAATCATCTTTTTCCACATTAGCAGCATTGGTCATCCAGAATTCACCCCCAGGGGCTGGACCACCAATAGCAAGTTCTACTGAGAGGTTTTGAGGCTTCTGAGGGAGAACATTCGGTGAAAGTGACCAGACCAGACTAGTCTCCAAACTTTTTGATACCACCATCATACATGGCATCAATGTATCCACCTCTCTTCTTACCCTTCTGCACCCTGCCACTCTGGAACAGGGTCAATCAGAACTCATCCGACCTCGTGACCTTTTTCCATTCCTCCAGGATCTTTAATGCTTCCTAGCAAACTAAACTTATTTGACCATAGCTGTGAGTTACATCCCAGAATAAATGATTCACTGATTTGTTCAGGGACTGTTTCTGGAATGTACCTCTGTTTTCCCTTCTTGTCTCCAGTTTTTGTCGTCTTGCTTGTCGTTTTGTTCTGATGAGTTTTCTTTTCTGAGGAGAACTTTTGGGTTGTTCATTTACATGACATTTTTTCCCCTCCCCACCACTCGCTGTCTCTTGTGTGGTAACATTTAAGTTGATGTGAAGATGAGTCATGAATGAGAGAGAGAGAGAGAGAGAGAGAGAGAGAGAGAGAGAGAAACTGGCAAAGGGAGAGACACAGAAAGACAGAAGTGAGAGAGAGAAAAACAATGAGAGAAAGAAATAGATAGAAATAGAGAGAGTAAAAAAGAGAGGAGTGTAGACAACGAAAGACTGAAATTAAGAGAAATGAGAATAAAAAGAGAGAGAAAGACAGACATAGAAATAGATTGAACTAGTCAGACAGAAAGAAAGTGACACATGGACAGAAGAAAGAGAGATCAACAAAAAGAGAGAGAGGGACAGACAGACAGATAGACAAGAAGTGACAGAAAAAAAAGAGACAGACAGGCAGAAAGTGATAAATGGACAAGAGACAAGACAGAAAGAAAAAAAGAGAGAAAGAGACAGAAAGAGTGACAGACTGTAAGAGATAGAAATAAACACCGAGGGTGAGACGAGTGAGATAAAAAATAGACAGAGACTGACAGACGGGAAAAATGTGACAGACAAAGACTGACAGAGGAAAAAGAGAGAAAGAGAGGGAGAGAGAGATGGAATCAGACACTTTCTATCTCTCTTTCTGATCATATCAGACTGAGTAAACTCTGCATTGTGTACTGAGGCATGTCTGATAGCGGACATGTTTAGCGTCATTTAGTGTGTCGAACAGCAGCTTCGGTTTCTTTGTAGTTGAAGTTACAGCATGTGGATTTACCTGAACGTCACTCACTGTCATTTATCGCCCACGTTTTAGCTCACGTGAGTACGAATCATAAACAATATCAGACTCGAATCGCCAGTCACGTTAAAACCACGCTTCTGGGCAACTCACGTCTTTTTTTGCAACCAGGTCGCGTGCACTCTTCGCATTTACACAAACACACACACACACACACACACACACACACACACACACACACACACACACACACACACACACACACATACACACACACACCAGATTGCGTGTTGTAACTTCCTGAACTGGTTTTGAACCGAAACACAATCCAATATTTCAGAATATTTTCCATTCGTAAGAAATATAAAAAAATATTCAACAAAAATTTAACACAAATTCCAACGTTCCATTAGTTCACAATGACTTTTCCTTCACTTGCAAATCTTTAACACATATTTATCATACACATATTTACACTGTATGAGCAAAAGTTTCGGGACACCTGACTTCCACCCACATGCGGTTCTTGTCCAAACCATTACCACAATGTTGAAGGCACACAATTGTATCGTGTCTTTGGATGCCGCATCATTAAATTTTCCCTTCACTCGACTTCACTAGGAGACTCAAACAAAAGCCAGTTTTATGAAGATCTGCTTTCCATGGGTTGGATGTATGTTGAAGATCTCCTGCTTATAGAACTCAACCCTACTGAACATGAATGACTGTGAATGCTGACTGCACCCGAGGCCTCCTCACCTCACCCACATCACTTCCTGACTTTGATAACATCCTTGTGGCTGAATGAATCTTTACAAATCTCCACAAAATCTGGAGGAACAAATATTATCGGGGGGAATAAATGGAGACTAAATGTGAAAAAGCTCTTAAAATCACATATCAATTTTATGGTCAAGTGTCTGCAAACTTTTGGCCATATAGTGTATTTCAGTATTTAAAAAATAGATAAATAAATAAATAAATAAATAATTAAAATGCTCATGTTGGAGAATAACACCAAAGCCAGGTAATTAGATAAAGAGTAATTTGGGAAGTGTGTGTGTGTGTGTGTGTGTGTGTGTGTGTGTGTGTGTGTGTGTGTGTGTGTGTGTGTGTGTGCCAGCGTTCACTCTGAGAGGGATAAAAGGTTAGATGAGAATTAGAGTGTGTGTGTAATTATCGGCGCTGGGAAACACTCGAAAGCCCACTCTGGTTTAAAAGTTAATTAATGCAAATCTCAAACTTGTGTGTATATATGTGTGTGTGTGTGTGTGTGTGTGTGTGTGTTTGTGTGTGTGTGTTAGAAAGCTCCTGAATATGATCCTCAGTGAAGGGTTTAATGAAAAATCGCTTTCGTCCAGAACATTTGGAACAGCAGCAGATGTGACGGCAAATTTGACGTTGTGTTTGATGAGAAAAAAACGAATAGAAAAGAAAAGAAATAAATGAATAGTAGCTATAATTAATAATTATCGCTCAAATTGTTTTATTTGTACACCAGCATTCATTTATTCAGCTCTTTTTGGGCTACTTGAGTATTAATAATTTTCATTATCTCACACACACACACACACACACACACACACACACACACACACACACACACACACACACACACACACACACACATGAATGTCTTAACACATATTACTATTATATCTGCCTTTTTCTACTGGCTAATTATTTTTCATGACAGAGAAAGAAAAAAAAGACAGTGAGAGAAATAGGCAGACACAGAGACAGAAGGAAAGAGAAACAGACAGAGAGGCAGTGAGACATAAAGTGAAACACGCACAGAGACACAGACAATCAGGTGGTGAGAGAGACAAAGAAAGAAAGAGAGAGACATAAAGTGAAACAACAGAGAAAAAACAAGGGAGTGAAAGAAAGAAAGAAAGAAAGAAAGAAAGAAAGAAAGAAAGAAAGAAAGAAAGAAAGAAAGAAAGAAAGAAAGAAAGAAAGAAAGAAAGAAAGAAATAAAGAAGCCAGAAAGAAAGAAAGAAAGAAAGAAAGAAAGAAAGAAAGAAAGAAAGAAAGAAAAAAAAAAGAAAAAAAGCTATGATCATCATTATGATTTCAGAAAGAAAGAAAGAAAGAAAATGAAAGAAAGAAAGAAAGAAAGAAAGAAAGAAAGAAAGAAAGAAAGAAAGAAAAAAATTGCTATGATCACCCTCACTTATGATTTCAGAAAGAAAGAAAGAAAGAAAATGAAAGAAAGAAAGAAAGAAAGAAAGAAAGAAAGAAAGAAAGAAAGAAAGAAAAGAAAGAAAGAAAGATTAAAATAGCTATGATCACCCTCACTTATGATTAATGATGATTAATTATGATGAAAGAAAAATGAGAGACAGACAGAAAGTGAGACAACAGAGAGAAAATGTGAAAGAGAAATAGAGAGTAAAAGAGTGATAGAAAGAACTAGACAGATAAAGAGGCAGAAGGAAAGAGAAACAGACAGAGAGACAGACAGAGAGTGAGATAAGGAGTAACATTTCTATCCTGAGTATTTCTCTGGTTTGTGTGTGTGTGTGTGTGTGTGTGTGTGTGTGTGTGTGTTAGAAGCAGATGTTCTGTACTGTACTGATGTATGAAACAGCACTCTCTCGTTCCTTCCTTCTCTCCCATTAAACGGCAACAAAGAAACAATTTTTTTTTCTCAAGATATTTCAGAGAGCAGCAGTGGGGTGATAGCGCTCCGAGTCTCTCTCTCTCTCTCTCTCTCTCTCTCTCTCTCTCTCTCTCTCTCTCTCTCTCACTTACTGTGCACTTGGAGGGGATTTTATTGGCGAGCTTCACTGCTGAACACCATTCAAACCCTCTTCGCTCTCCAGACCTGCGACTGCTGCGCCGAAAGCCTGATTTACTGCCGTCTTCACATCTACAAGCACACAATCATATCAGCTGTGTGAATGTTGTATTGAATTGTTGTATGTAGCATCAGGGTTCAGGAGAAACGTTGTTTTATTTCACTGTGTACTGCGTCAGGGATATACGGTTAAAATGACAATAAAAGCTTCTTGACTTGAAATAATATTCATGCCTAAAATCCTTGATTTCAGTGTGTAGGAGGAAAAGAGTAGGGACACTGTGTAAAATAAAAATAAAAAACAATGCAATGATATACAAATCTCATTAATTTCATTTTATTCACAACAGACCATAGAAAACATAGAAAATGTTTAAATTGAGAAAATAACACAAAAAAATAAGGTAATTTTGAATTTGATGGCTGCAAGACGTTTTAAAAAAACGTTGTGTCGAGGCAACAAAAGTCTGTAAAAAGTAAGTGTTAATAGAATTTAAAAAATTCTACAAATTTTGCTAATTTACAGCAGGTTGGTAAGATGATTGGGTATAAATAGTGTGTCTTCGAGAAGTGTCTCTCAGAAGTAAATCTGTGAAAAGACTGGGTCTACAAATTGTGGAACAATATCAGAATAATGTTCCTCAACATGGTGGCACTGCCTCCAAAAGAGTCATGATTCTGATGGAAATCACTCCATGGGCTCATTAACACCTCCAGAAATAAATGTCTGGGAACACAGATTCCAATGTTATTCACAAATGCAGGTTAAATCTCTATCGTGCAAAGAAGAAGGCATGCAGAAACATGATCCAGATCCTTTCCGGGCCAACGTTAATTTAAAATGTACTGAAAAATATTGGAGCATCTGCATTCTGCATTCTGCATCTTTTACAATAGCATGATTTCGTAGTAGAAGAGTCCAGGTGCTGAACAGGCCTGGTTGCAGTCTACACCATTTAAAAATATTTGGCGCATCATGAAACGAAAAACACAACAAAGAACACCCAGAACCGTTGAGCAGCTAAATCCTGTTTCAGACACACATGGGACAACATTCCTCTCTGAAAACTTCACCAACTGGTCTCCTCAGTTACCAGATAAATACGAACAGAAGACATAATACCCTGATTTGACATGATACTACATACCCTGATTTGGCCTGAAGCCTGCACAGCTGGCATTCAGTCAGCACCGGCATACGGCATGTGAACTGAA
>JBCEWE010000443.1:393192-438192 GCA_039877035.1 Silurus lanzhouensis | reverse complement strand
AGAGAATCTGAGAGACAGATTAATCGATTCATAACTAGTTGATTGCTGGAACTTTTGGCAACTATAACTATAGCTATTGGCAAAAATCCATACCGATAGTTTTTCTGGGTTCAGTCCGTTGCTGAAGTGGCTGAGATGGTCTGCTGTAATTTCAAGAGCAACCTCTAGAGGTGAATCACTGATGCCACGTGCTGTTTGAGTACACCCCTCACATTTCAGCAACCATTATAGTAAATCTTCTCAACGGAAATACTAAAGAAATTAAACTTGGATACACCTGGATGTGATGTTTGTATAGCAGTACAGAAAAGTGAGCAAATCCACACGTTCTATTTATCATGTTCATGTTTTTGTCTGCTTTACAGAACCATACAAATGTGTGTATCTTGTATTAGAGCAGTTACAATGTGGTGCTTTGAGTCCAATTCTCTCACACTGACCACTGGATGTTCTACATGCACCTCATGGTAAAGAGTCTGAGGAATTGTTGCTCTCCACAAAGATGCCGAGGTTATAAGAAGTATCACCTTGAAACTGAGTTACAGTACAGTGTTCAGGTTCATACAGAGGTTTTCCAACACGGGTTCCACTCGGAACAGACCTCACAAGGGTCCATCAGAGAAGTCGAGTCCTCCTGCTGTAAATCGGGTGCAGAAGCTGCTTAAAAAAAACAGACGCATGAGTGCTGCAGCATTGCTTTAGAGGTTTGCTGGAGCAGAAGGTCTGCATGTCAGTGCTCAGATCGTACGCCACACACTGCAACAAGACCGTTTGCAGGCCATCGGCCCACAAGGAACCTCTTCTGAAGCTGCTCACAAGAAAGCATGCAAACAGTTTGCTGAAGAACAACCTGTCCAAGCATGGTGGTGGTAACATCATGGTCTGAGGCTGCATGAGTGCTGCTGGTACTGGGGAACTGCAGTTCATTGGGGAAAACATGGATTCCAACATGTACTGTGACATTTAGAAGTAGTACATGATGCCCACTTTTCAGAAACTGGGCTGAACGGCGGTTTTCCAACATAATAACGACCCTAAACACACCACGAAGATAACAACTGCCTTGCTGAGGAAGCTGAAGGTGATTGTGTGGCCAAGTATGTCTCCAGACCTGAACCCTATTAAGCACCTGTGGGGATCCTCAAGCGGAAGATGGAGAAGCGCCATGTGTCTCACATCCAGCAGCTCCGTGATGTCATTATGGAGGAGTGGAAGAGGATCCCAGCAACAACCTGTGCAGCTCTGGTGAATTCCACAACCAAGAGAAATAAAGCAGTGCTGAATAACGATGCTGCTCACACACAATATTCACACTTTGGACACAGTTTTGACATGTTCACTGAGGGTGTACTCACTTTTGTTGGCAGTTATTTAGACAATAATGTCTGTGTGTTAAGTCATTTATAGAGGACAGTAAATCTGTACTGCTACATTCTCCAGTAAGCACCATTTTGCAATGATTATTAAATGTGTTGAACCTTTTTATGGGAGGTTGTGAATAATTAGTACGGTGTGGGAGTGAAGCATTGTGGTGGGAAGGAGGGGCTATGAGGGAGTGAGGGGTGTAAATAGAAATCTCGCCTGGGGTGCCAAAAATTCTATAAACCCCCCCAAGTATAATCCAACCTAACTATCGGTATCTGTAAAATCCACTATCAATCGGCCTCTAGATCACATGACACTCTAACGACACATTCGACTAATTATACAGCTTCTAATGGCGACTGATGAACTGAACCACTGATCTAATTGCAACTGCTGTTGTGCGATGTAGATATATCACGTGTGGATTCCTGGCAGAATATCCGTCTGAAAGACACGTGGAACATTTTGGAACAAAATAACGACCAGGAACATGTCTGGCTTGTTATTTACAACCGAATAAAACCGCCAAGTAGGTAGGAAATGTGTTTGAGACAGAGCCGAGGTTTGGGAATAGAGGATGTAGATGATGCGAAAGTAATAATAAGGAGGTGAAGAGTGCGATGAGATGGATGAGTGTTTGTGGTGCAGTGAAGGGAGTGAGAAGAGAGAGAGAGAGAGAGAGAGAGAGAGAGAGAGAGAGAGAGAGAGAGAGAGAGAGAGAGATAGAAAGAGAGAGAGTGTTTTGTGCATTAGTGAAGCTGTCTCACTTTAGATGCTGATTAAAAACAGCGAGTGTCATTTCTGCTTAATTAGAAAGTGTTGTCACTAATTACACCATTCTTGCTATGACACTCTTTCTCTCTCTCTCTCTCTCTCTCTCTCTCTCTCTCTCTCTCTCTCTCTCTCTCTCTCTCTCTCTCTCTCTCTCTCTCTCTCTCTCTCTCTCTCTCTCTCTCTCTCTCTCTCTTTCTCTCTCTCTCTCTGTCTGAATAAGGTTTGCTTAGCGTAAAGATGCACATTTACATTTTCGTATCTCGTTCATGGGCTAACCGATTTAGCCCATTTATCGTCCTTTTTGCGAATCGCTCCGCGTAAACAGACAGATTTCAGTAAAAGTCGCACTAAAAGCTTTCTGCGCTCAGCGTCTCGCGCTTTGCTAGTAAACACGATTCGTCTAGATTTGCGAGATTTTAGCTAATGGACTTATTGCGCACCGCGATTACTTCGAATCAGCGCCGATCCCTCCAACAGAGCGCGAAAGCCTGTGATGCGTGCTGCTCGTTTTCGTTTCAGTCGTCGTTGTAAACCGGCTGCTTGGCAATACGTGAAAAAGAAACACACTTGTGTGTCATGGTTAATGAGAAAATAATCAGTGGCACAGCGGTATAACTAAAAGACAATTTCTTCTCCCTGAAACAGTTATTTTTATTCCTTTCCTAAAAAAGAGATTTAAAAAAGACAATGATAACAATAATAAATCTTTTTATCCCTTTATAATTATATTCAGCATATTTCTGGTCTCTTTCAGACAGACAGACAGACAGACAGACAGACAGACAGACAGACAGACAGACAGATAGATAGATAGATAGATAGATAGATAGATAGATAGATAGATAGATAGATAGATAGATAGAAGGATTTGTAAACATAAGCTGCAAAAGCTGTAAAGTAGCTATACCTTTACAAGCTGTGTGTGTGTGTGTGTGTGTGTGTGTGTGTGTGTGTGTGTGTGTTGTTCTTTTTATTTTTTTGCCTTCTTTGACCTTTATCAGCGTTTTCCTCATATCACACGTCCCATGCGCTACGACCTCGAGGGCACATGGATGATAAGTGACTATAGTGAAGGCTATGGAGTTTGGCTAGACGGATGATAGACGTCTAGCAGAGAGTCGTTTAAGCGTCTGTTGAGCGAGTGACACCTTTGTGTCTTTAAAACTCAAGGATGCGTCCCGCTGACCTTCTGCCAAACAATAAGAATCCTGTTTACCAGCAGCACGGCCAGGACAGGCTTTTAGATTCGGCCGCTCGGCTCGTGTGTCTGCAGTTCTGTTCATAATGAGGAAAAATCCTCTGAATGTTTAACCACAACACAGTGATATAAAATAGGTTTCCTATAAAATAGTTAAGTCCGCTATGGTGACTGACTAATTTGGGCGATACAATTTTCACATTTAAATATTTTTAAAAATGGCTGGATTAAGACAGATGTGTGCATAGATAGGCAAGTTGGTAGGTTGGGAGGTAGGTAGGGAGGTAGGTAGGTAGGTAGGGATGTAGGTAGAAAGGTAGACATGTTGGTAGGTTGGGAGGTAGGTAGAAAGGTAGGTAGGTAGGTAAAGAGGTAGGGAGGTAGGTAGGTAGGTAGGTAGAGAAGTAGGGAAGTAGGTAGGTAGGTAGATAGGTAGGTAGGTAGGTAGAGAAGTATAGAGGTAGTTAGGTAGGTAAAGAGGTAGGGAGGGAGGGAGGGAGGTAGGTAGGTAGGTAGGTAGATAGGTAGGTAGGTAGGTAGGTAGGTAGGTAGGTAGGTAGGTAGGTAGGTAGGTAGGTAGGTAGAGAAGTAGGGAGGGAGGTAGGTAGGTAGGTAGGTAGGTAGGTAGGTAGGTAGGTAGGTAGGTAGGTAGGTAGGTAGGTAGGTAAAGAAGTAGGGAGGTAGGTAGGTAGGTAGGTAAAGAGGTAGGGAGGTAGGTAGGTAGGTAGGTAGGTAGGTAGGTAGGTAGGTAGGTAGGTAGGTAGGTAGGTAGGTAGGTAGGTAGGTAGGTAGGTAGGTAGGTAAGTAGTAGGTAGAGAAGTAGGTAGAGAAGTAGGGAGGTAGGTAGGTAGGGAAGGAGGTAGGTAGGTAGGTAGGTAGGTAGGTAGGTAGGTAGGTAGGTAGGTAGGTAGGTAGGTAGGTAGGTAGGTAGGTAGGTAGGTAGGTAGGTAGGTAGGTAGGTAGGTAGGTAGGTAGGTAGGTAGGTAGGTAAAGAGGTAGGTAGGTAGGTAGGTAGGTAGGTAGGTAGGTAGGTAGGTAGGTAGGTAGGTAGGTAGGTAGGTAGGTAGGTAGGTAGGTAGGTAGAGAAGTAGGGAAGTAGGTAGGTAGAGAAGTAGGGAGGTAGGTAGGTAGGTAGGTAGGGAGGTAGGTAGGTAGGGAGGTAGAGAAGTAGAGAGGTAGGTAGTTAGGTAGGTAGGGAGGTAGGTAGGTAGGTAGGTAGGTAGGTAGGTAGGTAGGTAGGTAGGTAGGTAGGTAGGTAGGAAGGCAGGTAGAGAAGTAGAGAGGTAGGTAGGTAGGTAGGTAGGTAGGTAGGTAGGTAGGTAGGTAGGTAGGTAGGTAGGTAGGTAGGTAGAGAGGTAGGTTGGTAGGTAGGTAGGGAGGTAGGGAGGGAGGTAGGTATAAAGGTAGGGAGGTAGGGGTAGTCTCTGATAACCGAGCCAATGGTGACTGTGGAGAGCAAAAAGAAGTTTTATACTTGTCACATGTACATTACAGCACAAATAATAACTAAAATTGTTTCTTTGTATATATCAGTGATGTTAGGATGCTGGGGGCAGGGCGCAGATTCGGTCATGACCCTGGTGCACAGAGGGTTAAGGACCTTGCGCACACATATGGCTGGAAAAGTCAGGTGTCCCAATACTTTTGGTCAAACAAGGAATTTACATGTTTCTTTCTTTAGATAGGATTCATATTATATATATATATATATATAAAACCTCTTTCTATTTCTTTATTTGTAAAATATACAGTGTATGAAATGTGCACACTGAGACTGGTTGCACTCTCTTTTCTCAGAGATGCAAATTTCATCATTTTGAAAATTTCCAATGTAAAAATGTTTGCTTTGAAGCTATTGCAGGGATTTACACCGAGCCTGAATCGATTACCTTCTTACAACCGAGTGTTTGTATTTATTTACATGTTTGTTTCAGCAGGTGTGAAACGGGTGAGAGAAGCTCAGTAGTTTTTTTTTAATTCTCCACCACACCTGAGCGTTGGAGCTGCGCAGGCCAGATAAGAGTGTTTGTGTTTGCCGTCAGCGCTTCCGAAAATTTTGCTTTCCAGCGATTGTGAGGAGAAATTAAATGCGCCTGTGTGTAAAAAAGAGGCAGAGGTGTGAAAAGACTTGCAAATGTAGTCCAAGTGCACTGGAGATGAAGAATCATGAAAGAAAGAAAGAAAGAAATAAGCACCGATACACGTGTGTATAAGTGTGCATTTGACCTTGGTTTCTCTTATCAGATTAAACGTCAGATTATCGTGTTGAAACTTGAAGGTTTTGAAGCTCTCCTTGGGGCTGAAGTGTGAATTATTCGGAGAGAGAACAATAATAAAAAAAAATCTGGAAAACATCAGCGGGAGGTTTGAGGATCAGCGGCGTCACGAGTCGATTTAAATGTCAACTTCATCAACTGAACACAGAAGGGAGTAAAACTGATACTGCACACAGTAACACGAGGGAAATACAGAAATAAACAGACAGACAGACAGACAGACAGACAGACAGACAGACAGATAGAAGATAGATAGATAGATAGATAGATAGATAGATAGATAGATAGATAGATAGATAGATAGACAATGGAAGGATGGATAAATGGATGGATGGATGGATGGATGGACGGACGGACGGACGGAGGCACGGACGGAGGGACGGACTGATGGACGGATGGACGCTCAGAGAGATATACAAATCATCAATCTTCTCACACACCTGTGACAGCTGTGATGGCGTCTGTGACGTTTACGCCCTCGGTGCTTCCTGTGCCTCTTCTTCTCCGTCTCCTTCAATTCCTGCTTCTCTTTCTCTGGTGGGGTCTCGCTGGGTTTCGCTGCCACACACACCGACGTCTCCAACCTGCACCACGAGACCCAGACAGAGACCCTGTATTTTCACTGTAACATTATTACTGCAATATACAGAAACATCCACTGAGCTCACTCACTCATTTACTTTGGAAATTCAATTAAAATGAACAAAAAAGACATGTACACACACACACACACACACACACACACACACACACACACACACACACACACACACACACACACACACGCACACACACACACACACAAATACATATTCCTACTTATATACATATTGTTATTTTCAAATTTAAAATCCAGTTCTAGATTCTGTCAATTCCTAATTTGGGCTTCACATAATGGATATATTTACTTTATTTGTATATTTGGTTTATGGATGTGTTGTGGAAGACATGCAGGTGGTTCATTTAAAAGAGGCAGATGTATTTCAATTCAGAGAATTTGCTCACAAATGAGATCCTGGCTGCAAGAGAGTTAGAGATTTATTCATTTTATATAGCGTTGGATGCACATGCGCAACATCATTCGTTTGAAATTAGTTTGGTCGACTCTCGAGTCTTCTGGTCCGAGTCTGTCATTCTTATATCACCTGACAGCTGCACAAGCTTTGTACAGGAAATGCAAAGAAATGACTTGAACTAGAAGCCTTCGCAAGCGACCATTTAAATTTTATTTTTAAATATGGTACAAAATTAGCGGATTAATCGTGTCGGGGGAATGGAGAGTGTGTTAAAGAAGTGAAGAAAAGAGTGCAGGCAGGGTGGAGTGGGTGGAGAAGAGTGATAGCAGGAGTGATTTGTGATAGAAGAGTATCTGTGAGAGTGAAAGGGAAAGTTTATAGGACTGTGGTGAGACCTGAGATGTTGTATGGATTAGAGACAGTGGCATTGAGTAAAAGACAGGAGGTGGAGCTGGAGGTAGCAGAGCTGAAGATGTTGAGGTTTTCGTTGGCAGTGACGACGATGGACAGGATTAGAAATGAGTTTATTAGAGGGACATCGCATGTAGGACGTTTGGAGACAAGGTGAGGGAGGCGAGATTGAGATGGTTTGGACAGGTGCAGAGGAGGGACATGGGGTATATCAGTAGGAGAATGGTGAGGATGGAGCCACCGAGAAGAAGGAAAAGAGGAAGACCAAGGAGGAGCTTTATGGATGTCGAGACGGAAGACATGCAGGTAGTTGGTGTGAAAGAGGCAGATGTAGAGGACAGAGGGGTATGGAGACGGATGATGGGAGCAGCCGAAAGAAGAAGAAGAAGAATCCAGAAGAATTTCATTTTTCCATTTTCATTTGATTCAGCTCAAATGAATGAATAGATTCGACTCGTTGAACGAGATCTTTCTATCACTACCTGTGAGCACGGGGCAGTGTAAATCCCGCCCCAATGGGCCTTTATTAGTGTGTTGCAGTACACATTTTTGACCAGTAGGAACTCTAGGAAATAGGAACACTAAGGAGATAAATGGGTGGTGAGATAACATAATCCACCACTGCTGTAGCTAATAGCTGCTAATGAGCTAATTAGCAATGAGCTTCAATGAGCTTTATTCTATGAAAGAGGGACGGTGAGATCTATACGCTTTGAAATGGATGTTTTTTCGTTCTTTTAGTTTAATTTAGGATCGTAGCGTTAAACAACAACGTAATGAAGGGCTACGTAGTGAATACTGGTGTGCGTCTCTTGTCTCATTACGTGTGTGTGTGTGTGTGTGTGTGTGTGTGTGTGTGTGTGATTATAATGACAGGTTAATCAGTCTCTCCGATTAAGAGCTGATTTCCTCTGTGTCTTCCTGTTGGAGGATGGAGCGTGTCCTCTCTCTCCTCTGAATTAGCAAGGGCAGGACAGAATCAGGCTAATAACAGCCTACCGCACACACACACACACACACACACACACACACACACACACACACACACACACACACACACACACAAGAGTACTCTATGAGAAAATAAATATACGCTTCTAGAAATTGTCCTTTCGAATCCTTTCCTAAGAAGTAACACACTGTGTGTCGGGCTGTAACAGTAAAATAATCAACAACGTGGTGCGGTTACCGTTAGCATGCTGATTATTTTCCCATCACAGCATAATGTGTAGGGTGTAATTAATTTCAACTTGATATTTATGGATACTAAAAGAAAAAATCACAGCTTATTGTGTTACCACAATGTAGGTGTGTGTGTGTGTGTGTGTGTGTGTGTGTGTGTGTGTGTGTGTGTGTGTGTGTGTGTGTGTGTGCGTGCGTGCGTGCGTGCGCATGTGTATATCAGTGCAACCCTCTGTGTGTTCAGTCACATTGGATAGTTAAGCAAATTTCAGATCCAGAGGTGCTGCTGTGTATCTGATTTTGCGGCCACTTTTCTCTACCCAGTGCACTGTAATCTCTCTCTGTGGGGCTGGGAGTGTGTGTGTGTGTGTGTGTGTGTGTGTGTGTGTGTGTGTGTGTGTGTGTGTGTGTGTGTGTGTGTGTGTGTGTGCATGAGTGTGTTGTTGTCATAGTTGTGGATGACTCATGACGTTTGCCTCAGGTCATCTTTGATTCATTGCCATGAATTGCTGAGAGAGAGAGAGAGAGAGAGAGAGAGAGAGAGAGAGAGAGAGAGAGAGAGAGAGAGAGAGAGAGAGAGAGAGAGAGAGCGCAAGATGGAAACATTGCAAAGGAAAGACAAAGATACAGACAGTGGAAGATAGAGTGTGGGAGAAAAACAGATAGACAGTGAGAGTGAAAGAGATAGACAGGCAGTTGGAGAGGTATAGAGACAGAGAGAGAGAGAGAGAGAGAGAGAGAGAGAGAGAGAGAGAGAGAGAGAGAGAGAGAGAGACAGTATGAGACAGATAAACAGGCAGAGAGTGAGAAAGAAAAAGATTGAGAGTAAGACAGATAAACAGACAGAGAGTGAGACAGATAGACAGACAGTTGGAAAGGGAGAGAAACAGACAGTCAGTTGGAGAGGGAGAGCGACAGACAGACAGATAGACAGGCAGACAGACAGACAGACAGGCAGTTGGAGAGGAAGAGCAACAGACAGACAAACAGACAAACAGATGGACAGTGTGAGACAGATAGACAGACAAAGAGCGGGAGAAAGAGGCAGACAGTTGGAGAGAGAGACAGATAAACTGTCAGTGAGACAGTAAGACAGACAGACAGAGAGTGAGAGACAGAGCGAGACAGATGGTGGAAGGTGATAGAAATAATAATAAGTGTGGAAATGTCACAACAAGAAGACAGAAGTGTTTGTCAACTATCATCTCTCTCTCTCTCTCTCTCTCTCTCTCTCTCTCTCACACACACACACACACACACACACACACACACACACACACACACACACACACACACACACACACACACACATGCACCTCTTGGCATCATTGTTTAGAAGATAAACACCTGGGAGAGAGATAATCACTCACACAAATCAATCATAACTCATCAGATGTGTGTGTGTGTGTGTGTATGTGTGTGTGTGTGTGTGTGTGTGTGTGTGTGTGTGTGTGTGTGTGTGTGTGTGTGTGTGTGTGTTTGAAATACTTCACCATACAACAATTTTTATTATGCCATTAATAAAGTCCCTGTGATAAACTGCATCATAGAGCACTAACAGTTGGACTGTGGATTCACTGATGGAGAAATCCTCAGGCCAAACCATGGTGATCCACCAAAAGCTCCTGAAGCTGACGTGAACAGTGGTGTGTCCTGTGGTTTAAACCTGACGAAACGAGGATCAAAGCGGCGGGACGGACAATATAAATCAACTTGAAACGCTCCCTCTGATAATTCATCATCATTTTTCGCAGTAAATAGCAAGAGCTGTGAAACCATCAGCAAAACTTGGCAGGAGGTTCAGTCTAAACAATATGGCCGCCAGAGACTGGGCATGGTGAAATTCACTCACACACACACACACACACACACACACACACACACACACACACACACACACACACACACACACACACACACACCCATGGGAAATGAAGATGCGATGAAGAATGCCAGGATAAAATTAAAAATAAATTCTGAATCGTTCCATCTCTGAGGCTCAGAAATAATTACCTGCTTTGATGTGCAGTGATTTAGTGTGGAAGGAAACAGCAGGACGATTGGCACCGAGTCTAGAAAAGCATCATGGGAGCTGAGAGAACACCTCGGCTACAGACATGACAAAGTTTTAATATGATTTTTATTTCTATCCTCGACAAACTCCTCTCTTTATTTCCCGGCACAATTAAAGCAGCAGAGGAAGTTTATTACTTTCATACAGCGCTAGTGTTGTATTTCTCTTTCAATTACGCCTCCTGTTTAATCAAATTCAAGATTTTTTTACGATGTGCCTAATTAACGCCTTCTGACCAATCAAGTTTAAGAACTCATCATAATGTACTTAATCAATTACTTCTGACCAATCAGAATCGAAGAACTCAACACAATGAGAATTCAACACATCACCACAATCCATTAACAACACCTGAGCAATCAAATTCAAGAAGTTATCATAGAGAATTTAATCAAAAACCTCAAAAAATTGTATTTAAAACTTATTACAATGTATCTAATCGATACCTTCTGACTAATCAGATTTAAGAACTCATCACAATGCACTTAAAAGAAATGAAAAAAACGTAACACCTTCTAACCAACACGATTCAAGTGTAGAAATATTTTAGAAAGAAAGAATTTAAATTAATCAGATTTGAGATTTCAACATAATGTACTGTACTTCATTAGTTCCTTCTGACTAATCAGATTCAATAACTCATCACACTGTTCTTCATTAACGCCTTCTGACCAATCAGATTTAAGCATTCAACAGTAAGAATGTTAATAACTTCTGACCAATCAGATTTAAGCATTCAACAGTAAGAATTTAAATAACTTCTGACCAATCAGATTTAAGCATTCAACAGTAAGAATTTAAATAACTTCTGACCAATCAGATTTAAGCATTCAACAGTAAGAATTTAAATAACTTCTGACCAATCAGATTTAAGCATTCAACAGTAAGAATTTAAATAACTTCTGACCAATCAGATTTAAGCATTCAACAGTAAGAATTTAAATAACTTCTGACCAATCAGATTTAAGCATTCAACAGTAAGAATTTAAATAACTTCTGACCAATCAGATTCAAGCATTCAGCAGAAAGAATTTAAATAACTTCTGACCAATCAGATTCAAGCATTTAACAGAAAGAATTTAAATAACTTCTGACCAATCAGATTCAAGCATTCAGCAGAAATAATTTAAATAACTTCTGACCAATCAGATTAAAAATTCAACACAATGCACTCCATCATCAACATCTGACTAATCAGATTCAAGCATTTTTTATAGAAAACATAATTAACACCTTTTAACCAATCAGATTCCGGAACTAATCACGAGGTACATAATTAAGTCAAGTCAAGTCAAGTTTATTTGTATAGCGCTTTTCACAACAGACATTGTCTCAAAGCAGCTTTACACAAATCAACAGTGAAGGTGAATGGTGTGAATTTGTCCCTGATGAGCAAGCTGTGGCGACTGTGGCAAGGAAAAACTCCCTTAGATGTTATGAGGAAGAAACCTTGAGAGGAACCAGACTCAAAAGGGAAACCCATCCTCATTTGGGTGACATCAAGAGTTTGACCATAAATCTTTCAACAATACAGAACACTGGAGAGTGAGAACTAACATGAGTACTGGAGTATAAGATTATAAGTGATGTTCTTTCTGCAGTCTTATACAGTCTATATGGTTAGTAGCTCCGAGTTTTATGAGCTCAGCATTTGTGATCACCACAGATCCAGCATCAGCTTCTCCATGCCAGAGCCTTTAACACTCCAGGAGGTCCAATGCCAAACTCCACACACGTAGCGGGATCCAAATGGCACTGGTACGTCTAATTAACACCTTCTGTCCAGTAAGATTCAAGCATTCAAAAAAATCTACTCCACCTCCTTCAACGAATCAGATTCAATCATAATGTATAAAAGTCGTGAACGCCTTCTGACCAACCAGATTCAAGCAGGCAGGCAGAAACCATTGAAACACTCTCTGACCAATCAGATTTGAGAATTCAACACAATGTACCCTTATCAACTCCTTCTGACCAATCAGAATCAAGAATTCGACCAAATTCACTAGTGAACTATAGTAAGCTATTTTTTTTAGATTAATCGATCGAATTTTTCATGATTAGCTCCACGGTTCCTCGAGTTGTTCGTCTGAGTAAAACCTCTTGAATATTCTATGTAGAACTATTCTACAGTGTGTTCCTTCATCCGAAGAGCTGTGAGGGGTCTAAAAAATCTTTTTATTAAATAATCCCAAAAAAACGAGTGTGTATTGCTTAGGACTTGATTTCAGACATAGCAATGTAGGGAGTACCATACATAAACCTGACACACACACACACACACACACACACACACAACACACACGTTTTGAGAAGGGCCCCTCCCGCACTATTAGCCCTGTCGTATTTGCCGCTGAGCGATTGATAATGGTTATGATAAAAAATGAGCGAGGGAGTATTAATGAAAGAGAGAGAAGATGACTGAGTGTGTTCATTAAATCCCTCTGCGGAGGCCATTAACACCGCGGCGATGCTGTTGTTTATTTTATGGTGGGGTTATGGCGGATTTTACAGCCGTGTGGCAGCGCAGGTGGATGGTAAAAAAACAAGACCTCGCAATTTACACACTTACAGAGACGCCGCTACGAGGAAAGAACGATCACGTGACCTAGCTAGGCTGATATTCCAAACGCTCGTAGCAAGCTAGCATTCACAATAGCGACAAAAGTATTGGGACACCTGACATTTTCAGCCATATGTGGTTCTTCTTCAAACTGTTACTCCAAAGTTTACATCTCTCTGTGTCTCTCTCTCTTTCTCTCTTGTCATGCCCTCCATTTCCCTGTCTCTCTCTATCTTTTTCTCTCTCTATACACTTTACACGCATATAACAGACTTATCAACAGCAGATGTGAAGAGCAATCTGCAGAAGCACTATTTATTTTAATGACGGCCCATAATGATTCTTCAGTAAGTCCCAAAAAACAGTAGCATTCATCTTGACGACGGGGACAACAAGCTGGAATGCCAAACAGCATATAACGTGGAGGAAGGGAGGAAACTGAAAAACCCAGAGGAAACCCCTACAGTATGGTCACAACATGCAAAATCTACACACACACACACACACACACACACACACACACCACACACACACACACACACACACACACGGTGAAGGCAGGAATCAAACCCCCAACCCTGGAGGAAACACAGTAACCCAACATCAAGTCTTTTAAGGTACGTGAGACTTTCTGAGGACACTACAGTATGATGGAGCCAAAATATGAGTCCTGACATATTTTTGTGTCAGAAATTATAAAAAAAAAAAAAAAATTCTCTCATTAGAGACGAAGAGTCTCTCAGACATTTCTTTTTTTTTGCACTGATTGTGTGTTTTCAGAGCGATAACGTCCTTCAGAGTCCAGTCAGGTTCAGGACTATCTCTCCACGCTTACTGCACTTCCTGCTGCGGCGATAGAAACATCCTGCGGTGCGAATTTCAATGCGGAGACAAGATCCGGCAATGAAGAGCCACTGATGGATGCTAAATGTAACCTGAACAATAAATGTCTGTTTATGATTGGAGATCTTGGGCTGTTATTTTCTTTCTGCTTTTTAAGTAAAACACATGGTCTTTGTGTAGAAGAAAATATATGTAAACAATAAACCCAAAGCTCTACATGTATATTTATTTCTAAATAAAAAGAGGCTACAAAGGTCTTCCAGAGCCTGACTTTCAGACTATATGGCGTTCCCCAAACTCTCCCTGCTGTATATCCCTGTGGGTTTCATCCTGTTTCTCAGGTTTCCTTCCATTTGGCAAAAAACATGCCTGCAGAAAGACATGGTTTCCTCTGTGAGTTTGGTGCCATGTGATGGACTAGACCAGAGTTTTTTGAGCTAAAATAGCATATTTAATCTAAGATGATTATACAATTATAATTCAGACCTTTAATTACAGTAGAAGTCACAGCCAGGAGAAAAATGGCGTCTTATTGATGGGAAAGCTTTGGACTCCCTGAGAGAAAGAAAGTCCTGTGGGTGAAATAAAATCAGAGAAGCCGGCGTTAATATGTGGAGTACGCAATTGTGATCTCTAAATCCCAAACGAATGAGGTTTCAGGGGGAAAAGGGAGTATGTGTGTGTGTGTGTCTGTGTGTGTGTGTGTGTGTGTGTGTGTGTGTGTGTGTGTGTGTGTGAGAGAGAGAGAGAGAGAGAGAGAGAGAGAGAGAGAGAGAGAGAGAGAGAGAGAGAATAGGCTATTCTATTTCTTGCAGTGTTATGAGAGGACACGAAGGATTTACAGCCAATTCAGACAGATTTGAATCTCTGATCCATCTCCCTCCTCTCACCTCCACCTCCTCAGGGTTGGAGGAAACCTGAAACTCATTTCTTTTGTCTGTATTTGGGTCCAAAACTCAGCCTACACCTCCATAACACGCTTCTGAACACCTTTACAAGTGCTGTTTGCACGTGAATCTCCATCACTCACCACCTTTTACACACACCCTTATGGTGAGATTGACAGGAATGGATGACACCCCTTTTTTGCTGAGATTGACAGGTACAAAGGCCACACCTCCTTTTCCTGAGCCATACAGGCATTAAGACGACACCTCTTTCTCTAAGACAAAGAAAGGCACAAACACCACACCTTTGTTTCTAAAATTTACAAGTATAAAGGCCACACCTTCTCTTACTGTGATTGACGGGCGTTAAGACCACACCCCCTTTTTTACTGAGATCAACAGGAATGGGGGGCCACAACCACTTTTTATGAGAAGAACAGCTACAAAGACCAGACCGTCTTTCATATAGATTGACAGACCACACCTCTTTCTCTAAGACTGACAGGCATTAAGACCACACCTCTTTCTCTAAGACTGACAGGCATTAAGACCACACCTCTTTCTCTAAGACTCACAGGCATTAAGACCACACCTCTTTCTCTAAGACTGACAGGCATTTAAACCACACCTCTTTCTCTAAGACTGACAGGCATTATCACCACACCTCTTTCTCTTAGACTGACAGGCATTAAGACCACACCTCTTTCTCTAAGACTGCCAGGCATTAAGATCACACCTTTTTCTCTAAGACTGACAGGCATTAAGACCACACCTCTTTCTCTAAGACTGACAGGCATTAAGATCACACCTTTTTCTCTAAGACTGACAGGCATTAAGACCACACCACTTTCTCTAAGACTGACAGGCATTAAGACCACACCTCTTTCTCTACGACTGACAGGCATTAAGACCACACCTCTTTCTCTAAGACTGACAGGCATTAAGACCACACCTCTTTCTCTACGACTGACAGGCATTTAGACCACACCTCTTTCTCTAAGACTGACAGGCATTAAGAACACACCTCTTTATCTACGACTGACAGGCATTAAGACCACACCTCTTTATCTACGACTGACAGGCATTTAGACCACACCTCTTTCTCTAAGACTGACAGGCATTAAGACCACACCTCTTTCTCTAAGACTGACAGGCATTAAGACCACACCTCTTTCTCTACGACTGACAGGCATTTAGACCACACCTCTTTCTCTAAGACTCACAGGCATTAAGATCACACATTTTTCTCTAAGACTGACAGGCATTAAGACCACATCTCTTTCTCTAAGACTAACAGGCATTTAGACCACACCTTTTTATCTACGACTGACAGGCATTAAGATCACACCTTTTTCTCTAAGACTTACAGGCATTAAAATTACACCTTTTTCTTTTAGACTGACAGGCATTAAGACCACACTTTCTTTTCCAAACACTGGCAAAAAAAGATTTCCTGCGGATGAATGATGGGAAAAGAGTGCTAGTTTCAACAATAGCTGAACCCTGCTAAGCCACTAGGACATGAAATGGCTCAAGCCTGGAACGCGGTGGTGCATTAAATACCTGCTGTAAGGAGTGTGTTGGCGTTTTGGTACTTATCTTTCTTTCAGCTTACTGACAGCTGCTACATACACCCCGCTGGCTTATACAATAATGTCTGATTTACCGTCTCTCCAGGGCAGCCATGCTGAAACCTCAGGCTTTTTTTTCCTTCATCCACCAGCACAATGAAACACTGGACATCAATCTGTAGATGTCATTCTGAAAGAGTGGATTGTTTTGTCCCTCTTTTTGAATTACCTATTTTTTTTTTTGTCTTTTTTTTTCAAGAATTATTTTGAGCTGCTGGAAACATGAAACAGATCCGTTTAAAAGCAGCGATATTTCCCCAGGAATGTCCAGGGTAGACGTGTGTACACGGTGTCCCAAGGTTTAAAGGCAAAAACGCTGTTTTATCTTTTGCACTCTATGTATCTTTGTATATTTTCATTGTTTATTTGACCAAATGCTGCCTTATATAAATATATTATTAATTATAAAGTATCATATGAAACACATATATGAGACGGCTATACCTTACATGTTAGCCACATGCTCCTAGTTTAATATATGAGTATGATACATTCGTTGTTATAATATGCCTCAATCTTGTGGGAAGATGTTCCACTAGAGTCATCAAGTCAATGTTGAACGTCAACAGAGACAATTTTGGAGGTCAACAATTGGATGCAAAAGCATGAAATTGTCCCTTTACTTGACTTCACGACTTCATGGTCTACGAAACCCAAACCTGTTCCAGCATGACGATGCCCCTGTGCACAAAGCCAGCTCCATGAAGATATACTTTCCATGGGTTGGAACATGTGGAAGATCTCCTGCTATAGAGCTTCAAACCTACTGGTCACCTTTGGGATGAATGTGAATGCTGGCTGCACCACAGGTCTCCTCACATCACCTACAGTACAGACCAAAAGTTTGGACACACCTTCTCATTCAAAAAGTTTTCTTTATTTTCATGACTATGAAAATTGTAGAGTCACACTGAAGGCATCAAGGGCTATTTGACCAAGAAGGAGAGTGATGGGGTGCTGCACCAGATGACCTGGCCTCCACAGTCTTCGGACCTGAACCCAATCGAGATGGTTTAGGGGTGAGCTGGACCGCAGAGTGAAGGCAAAAGGGCCAACAAGTGCCAAGCATCTCTCGGGGAACTCCTTCAAGACTGTTGGAAGACCATTTCAGGTGACTACCTCTTGAAGCTCATCAAGAGAATGCCAAGAGTGTGCAAAGCAGTAATCAAAGCAAAAGGTGGCTACTTTGAAGAACCTAGAATATGACATCTTTTAGTTGTTTCACACTTTTTTGTTATGTATATAATTCCATATATAATTCCACATGTGTTGATTCATAGTTTTGATGCCTTCAGTGTGAATCTACAATTTTCATAGTCATGAAAATAAAGAAAACTCTTTGAATGAGAAGGTGTGTCCAAACTTTTGGTCTGTACTGTACATCACTACCTGACTTTAACACTCTTGTAACTGAATTAATTTCCACAAATCTCCACAAGCACTCTCCAAAATCTTGTGGAACATCTTCTCAGAAAAATTGAGGATTTTAAAACAGCAAATAGAGACTGCATGGGGACTTATTGTCCATATAATATAGATCCCTTGTGGCGTCACATTATATTACACTTCGTTTATTGGGAAACGTAGCTAAAGTATGAACAGACAAAGCTGATAAAATTCAGATGGTAAATCAGCAGGGAGGATTTGTATTCTATTTCCTAAACACACACACACACACTCAGATTAAAATTCATAGCGGCTACACTTGAGCCCGGCACAGGAGATTGTAATTACATGTGTTACAAAACAGCGCTAAAGTGTGTGAGGGTAACGCGAGGTCGGGAGGGAATTAGCTCTGGGAGGGAGCCAGACATTCTCCTTGATCACATCGACACCTGCTGCTGTGCACAGTGTCTCAGCAACATTGCTTTTCTTCTTTTGCTTTTGCTGTTGCATCCTCCAAGGTTGTGATTGTAATCGGCCGAGTTTCGCTTTCGTACGTAAGACCGACTCGCTCATTAAATGTCAAAGAGCAGCCGAAGGAATCAGATTGGAATTGGCAGTGGTGTGATGGAAATGAGCCAACGCTCACGGATTGTTTATACCACAGTCCTGCCAATTCATATCTGCTCTGTGAGATCCTTCCAAATACCATCATAACATCAACTGACTGGACTTTTATGCTGATTTTTCTCTTTTTATTTCTTCCTCGATTTAAAAAGGCATACTGTGGTGGGCTGGGCGAATACAAACACCAGTCTTCAATTGTCTTCAAAAGTAAATTGAACAAGTTTGACATTTCCAGATGGCTAGCAAGCTGGAACCGAATCCAATTTGTTGATAAAGTAATGCCTAGCCGACAGGCTGGTTAGATGTGAGACATTTGCAATATTCCCTTTATGCATATAAATCATGTACATTATTTATGCTCCGGAAAAACGGAACAGTCGAGGCTGTAAACAAATTTTGAGACGTCGAAGTAAAACTTTCGATACTGCATCAAATGCAAACATTAAAGATTATATTACATCTGTGGAACAACTGCTACAAATAAAGCTAGTTTAGAACAAAAAGACAATTGTCAAATGGTTTGGGTTTGAATTAAGAACAAGATCTTATGACATCTTGATTCTGAGTAATAGGACAAAAACTCTTTATGAGACCAAGATGAGAGAAATGAGACTAAATAAAAAGACACTAAAAAGACACTGAACAATCAGACCAAGACTTTTCATGAGACCAAGACTCTGAGTAATGCAGTGGCGGGTGGTCAGGGCCACCAAATCCTTCTCTGCTGGTCTAAACACTATCAGAAGCACTGACCTACATTTACAACCTAAATTCAAATATTTGTTTTATTAAAATTTTGTTAATTTATTCTCAACAGTTTACACTCTTCATTTCGTAGCGTTTTCCTCGGCTGCACTGCTTCCGTGTATGTGGATGTTAGAATTTTTGTCCAATCAGATTTTAGCCTCTATGTGCTGCCAAGTCAATCTAATCTGCCCAGAGCCTTCAGAGTCAGTACTGCTGGCCTTTTACCATAGAGAATATTACCAACGGGTCTGTTTCTTTAACCAATCAGATTTCAGATTCTCCTCACAGGGCAGCTCGCTGGCCAAGAGTAGCATCAGCATTTTTCTGTCCTCTGATTGGTTGGTCAGAGGGAAACTGTTACAGTCAAGTTCGACTGATAAAACATGTGTGTAGCTCTGCACACATTAATACATCTGAGTTAGACTTTTTTATGCCTACGGAGGAAGAGAAATTGATTTGACTTGGTAAAAATACATTTTGAAGAAAAGCTAGACATCGTGAGGAGGTCGGCCAACCCCGAAGCTAGCTAGCGTGTCTCAGCCCGGGAAAGGGTTTGTTCTTCACTTCCAGAACAGTGAATACGAGCGGTACCACTGAATTACAGCCTCTGGGGGGCGCTGCACATTATGAGTCTGCATCTCTGGTGTAGGTTGTATTTCGTTTACATTTTTAATGTTTTTGTCATGTTATTAAACAAATATTGATTCTGAACTGCTCCAGATGTTGTAGGTGCACAGTTGTGGTTGTAGTGTAGATGTTTGGAGTCTTAACTGTGTTTGTTGCTTTAGTAAAATGGTTTTCACCTTCCATATGTGAAATGTCTCTCCCTCTATAATACCACACATTGTTATATTGCGGTTTTGTATTGTACTGATGGTTTTTATAATTGCGACGTGATAGTGTTGGAATTAAGAGGAGGATTAAGTCGGGTACGTCCTCACTGAAGGCCCAGGTACCAAATGCACGGCCTGCCACTGGAGTAATGAGACAAAGACACTGAGTAATGAGACAAAGACACTGAGTAATGAGACAAAGACACTCAGCAATGAGACAAAGACACTAATTAATAAAACAATGACACTGAGTAATGAGACAAAGACACTAAATAATTAGACACATTTTTTTATAAAACCAAAATATTAAGCAATGATGTGAAGACACCGTGTAATGAAACCAAGACTAAGTAATGGGACAAAGACACTGACTAATGCAACCAGGAACACTTGAATACCTAAATGTGTCTTTCCTGGAAATGATATAATATCTTTAATTCTTATTCATTTGGTAAGAATTTACATTTGCTCCACATTTACAGCATTTAGCAGACACTGGTATGCAAAAAACGTACAATTATCTTGAGCATTTTAAAGTTAAGGGCCGCGCTCAAGGGGCCCGGGAGCGTCAATTTGGGATTTAACCTGGGATTTGAATTCATGACATTTTGATCAGAAGTACAACATCTTAACCACTGAGCTAGAACTTCCATTTTACATCTGCCACCAAATATTAGAGATAACCTCACTGTGTAGTGATGTTCTTTATCGTTTCTCTTGTTTTTCAAGATTTTAATCTAGACACAGGTTCTTTTTTATTTTCAAAATACACCTTTTATGATGTCTACACACGTGTCATCGTACTGGAAACCCTGCTGTAAGCTGAAAAGCTCAGCCTTGGCTCTTAGCCACATGCCCTCATCATTATTCTCACCTGGTTCTTGTATTTGTGTTGTGTCCTTGCAAACCTTGCATGTGTTTCTCCTGCAGCTGTGACCCACGTTTCCTAGTTTCTTGTGTCCTACTTCCATGTTTGTCTACTTTCACTTGTATTATTTTTTTTTTTGGTGTTGTCCTAGTTTTCCCTGTTTCATCCTTGGATTATTGAGTCGTCTCCAATAACCTCAAAGGCTGCCCACTGAATGTCTGGACTCCTGCCACGGTCTCTCTCAAAACAGCGTCTGAATAAAAATGCATTTATATCCATTTGCCTCGAACTGCCATTCGATTCAGCAGTGTATTGCTTTGCCATATCGGGCGTGAGGATGCCTGCCTCATTCCCACATAGACATTTTGAGGGGCGGGGGCTTAAGTGGAAAAACAGACACTTCTTATATTTATAAAAAAAAAAAGAAAAATTCTAAACAAAAAACTCTCAATATTTGAACCTACATACCAATTTATTTTTATTCCCTCAATTCCCCCTTTTAAAAAACCCTTTCTTTCTCCTTCTCCCACTAGGGGTCGCCACAGCGGATCATCTGCATGTTTGATTTGGTACATGTTTTTACGCTGGATGCCCTTCCTAACGCAACCCTCCCCATTTATCCGGGCTTGGGACCGGCACTAAGGCTTGTGCAACCCTAATGGCTGGGGTCGGTTCCCTCAATTCCCCCTTTTAATTCCCCCAAATGTTTCATGTTTACAGATGTTGTTTCTCCATTAATTTAGCATGAATACCAATGTAATATTGTCTTAGCTAAACTTTAGCTACCTTATTACACAGTAGCTCATGAGTCATAGATGTTAGAAATGATATATTGTATATTTGTCTTTTTGAAAATTAGATGTAAATTCGAAGCACAGGAAGCTTAGTCTTGGACTGAGAAAACTGTGCGCAAACAGAAACAAACGTTTGCATGAATATAGCCATGAATTCTGTGTAAATTCATAGAAACACAGTATCGCATTTATAGTGAGTACATGTACTGTACAGTATACAGTTCTGTCGCGTAGCCTATGCGTAGTTTCTCTGCTGGTTTATTGGTTGAAGAGTCCTATGACATCAAAAAGAGGCGGGGTTTAATATACGTGTCATTGCGTTCTTTACTTTCTGTACTGTTTTTTATATTTTTATTAATACATTTCATTGTTTCAACATAAAACTCCTTAAAAACAATCCCCTATAAGTGTTTTGGTCCATCGTGCCCTCCGCAAGAGAGACTGGGAAAATCAGCTGATTAATTAGGTAAATGCAAATGCAATTTCGCGATAAACCGAGTGCGCGAGATTCAAACCGCGGTAAAAACGGGGGATTACTGTATATTCATTTATTAAAAAATAAAAACTCCCCATAAAAAAAGGCCACTTTCTCTCCAGCCACCTTTGATGTCTACGTGTGCACATGCCTGTTTCCACAGCTAATTCTATTAGCCTTCAAACCCCGCTGTAAGTTACATGGAAAATTCATTTCATTTTGCCGCCTCGTATCAGGACAGATTCACAATTTCTGCAAAAAAACGATAGCGAAGAACGAGTGCGCTAGCCTGGGCTCGGCGTGAGCTCATCTTCATTCCACAGAGGATGGTGAAGGATTTGGAAAGTGGAGATAAATAAGGTTTCTTCGACGCTTCAAGCAAAACAGTTTCACCTCCATTATTTGCTTTGGCTTCGTTTCGAGTTTGTTTTATTAGAACACACGGAAGCAGCATTATTTTTTGGGGCTATAGCTACATTTTATGGTCAAAGGTATTGAGAAATTTGACTTTTCCAGCCGTATGTACTGCTTCCCCAAACTGTTTGAAGAAGTTGGAATGTCTTTAAATGAAGGATGGGTGTATGTCAAACTTGTGTCCCGTCAAACATCTATGTGGCAGATCCTCCCAGTTTCATGCAGAATTTTACATTTGCTCTTTGCTCTTGTTGTCCAACCATGGTGGGTCTCATCAGAAAGAACGGCAAGTCAGCATACAGAGAGGAGGTGGAGAGGTTAATGGACTGGTGTAAAGCCAACAACCTCTGTTTTGTCTCTGAACGTAGACCCTACACCGGATGGTGAGGACGGCTGTGAAGATCATTGAGGTCTTTCTACCTTCCATCATTGACATTAACACAACACTCTGTATTCATAAAGCCAGCAGCATTGTGGCTGATCACACACACTTCTCACACACACTCTTCACTCCCCTGCCTTCTGGAAAGAGGTACAGAAGCATCCTGACTGTGTAACAGTTTCTTCCCACAAGCCATCAGACTCCTCAACATCAGACTCCTCAACATGGAATTGCACTGATACACATACGCACTAAATGTTACACATGTGCACTTTGTGTTGTTAGTTTAAGGTTATGTGTAGTTGTGTGTTACTGTTAATTACTGTTACTGTTACCGTTGTTTCGTTTCACCGTGTACTGCACTGTATATGATTGAAATGACTATAAATCCTACTTGACTTGACTTGACGTGGAAATGCACATGCTCAGAATAACACCACTTAGTACTATTAATCTAGAATCTTTTTGATACCACCTCGTACATGGGTTGGAGTGGAAGATGAGGGAGGTGGTGGCTCAGTGGTAGAGGCATTGGACTTTGGATCGAAAGGACACAGGTTAAAATCCCACCAACACCGAGCTGCCACTGCTGGGCCCTTGAGCAAGGCCCTTAATCCTCTACTGCTCAGTTGTAAGTCGCTCTGGATAAGAGCGTCTGCCAAGTACCGTAAATATCAAATAAATATAAGATCTCTTGCTGTAGAGCTCAAACCATATTGATCACCTTTGGGATAAATGTAAACCCTGACTGTACCTTCTGCCTCCTCACTGTCTCACCAACAACACTACCTCACTTTACTAACGCCCTGGTGGCTAAATGAATCTCCACAAATCTCCAGGAACGTCTTTGCAGAAGAGTGGAGGTTTTAATAACAGAAAATGGGGACTAAATGTGGAATGGAATGTTCAAAAAGCACATAGTTAAGTAACGGATACACTGAGCATAAAAAAAAAATCTAATAAATTAGCAGTGAAAAAAACACCACAATGGCTTACAGAGTCAAAATAAAGTGCTCCTTTCCTAAGGTATCAATTGTCAAAGAAATGACAGGATCAGAAATCCCGACACATTTATTTCCTTTAAAGCCTGCTAATTAGCACGCTAAAATCAAGTTAGCGTCGAGTGGGCATTCGATGTAGCGTGGAAACGGAAAAGAGGTGGGAAAAAAATGTGCTTTAATTAGCTAGCTGTTTGTGATAAGCGTCAAACTCCCCGAGACACTTCCTGTCTGATTCTGGAGAAGAAAAAAAAAAAAAAAAAAGAAGTACAGGGAGAACAGCGAGAGCTAATCAGTCAGCTTCGTCACACTAATTACAGTGGTGATGGGGGAAGAAAGACAGAACAGGAGGAAAAGGGAGAGGAGAGAGAGAGAAAGAAAGAGGGATGAGACGGAAGAACAGAGTCAGCTGGGGTTGTGTGATTGGAGCGTGGCATTTCCGAGGGTCTGCCATTAAAACGTCAGGCACGACTCGCTGTGACAGATTTAGCTTCTCGCCATTCAGCGCAAGGCTTTGCTTTTTGGCAGGGGAATTTGACTGAAAAGGTTTGGAGACGAGCCACGAGCTCCATCTTAGACGCAAACAGAAGCAGATGGCGAGGCTCGAGAGAAAGCGTGCTCTGATCTGCATTTTTTTTAAAAGGGAAAAATTTTCTTAAACAGGGACAGAAATGAAGCTGGAGTTCTACAGTACTTAAACGTGCTACTCTGAGAAACAAACGTTTGAGCAAATGGATTGTGTTTCGTGCGTAAACTACTAGCGTGGGAACCCAATAACAAATTCAGAGTGTGATAATACGGAATTACGTTGGCGCTTAAAATATATGCTAACCATGATTCATGAATGTGCTGCCTGAGTTCTTCCTAGTGAGATTTCGATCGACGGTTCCAGGAAGTAAAGAAAGAAAAAAAGAAAGATGCATTTACGTGCCACATACACTTTACAGAACATTGAAATTATTTCTTTGCAGATCACAGCAATGTTAAAAAGCTAAAGCCAGACATGATGCAGCGCCCCCTGGAGCACAGAGGGTAAAGGGCCTTCCTCAAGGGTCCCAAGAATGCCAGCTTGGCAATGCCGCATCTTGAACCCCCAACCATCTGATCAGCAATCCAGAGCTGAGCTACCATTTCCCCCAGAGTGGTGAGAGTTCAAAGAAGATCAATTCAATTCAATGAAGTGCATTCTGGAAGTACTTCAGGAGCATTTCAGTTCTAGAGAGATCTTTGTCCCAAATGTAGTACTTTCGCACTATGAATCTAAATTTGCTACCCTCTAGTTTAGCATCGCACATCATCACACACTCATGATGAGGTGTTCAGCGTCTCAGCCAGATGTGCTGATGCTGGTTATGACTCAATGTGACACACCGTTATCTATAAGTTTGGGGTGAAAATGGAGCAGAAAACGATTTTCTTCATCAGAGTGCAGTCTGGTGTCGGTGTTCAGCCTGTACGTCTGGTTCAGGATGGAGGCGTGGCCTAAAGTTTGTCACAGACATGTTTTTTCTATAGAGATCTATCTATGAAACATGATTGTTGACAACAAGCTGTGGTGTAAGACAGATGTGTTGATTTGTGAACTGAAAGAATATACTATTTAAGAGGAAAAAAAGTAGCCATTTTGAATTTGATGGTTGCAACACGTCTCAAAAAAGTCGTTTACCGCTGTGTAGTCTTCTGTCCGTATACATTTGGAATCTGAGGAGACCAGTTGCTGAAGTATTGGGAGAGGAATATTGTCCTATATGTGTGTGATACAGGATTCTAGCTGCCGAACAGTTCTGGGTGTCCTTTGTTGTGTTTTTGGAATTTTTATGATGCACTAAATGGTGTGATTGGTGTAGACTGCACCATTCCTTACATTCCTTTAGACTGCACCAAATCCTTACACTCACCCATTTTTCCTGCTTCTAACATCAACTTTGAGGACAAAATGCTTTCTTCTTAATAAATAATCCACCCACTAACAGGTGCCATGATGAAGAGATCATCAGTGTTCTTCACTTCATCACTCAGAATGTTATAATGCCATAATGTTATCAGTGTATATTGACCCATAAATGTAGTTAAGTAGAAAGTAAATGTTGCTTATAACTTTGATAGTAAAACTAGAAAGTAGCCAAAAAAATGCTTAAGTACAGTAATGAAGAACATTAACTTAAATACTTTCCACCCCTGCACACACCTACAGCCACAGTATTTAAGGATTCGGCTGCATTCTGAATGCTAATGATACGCTCAGATGGTCTTATATCTGTCCTTAGCAAGGCTTTGTATTTTCATAACAATCATTTTTTGTTCTTACATCACATTCTTTATTTTAGCCTGTTCTGTGATCCCCGCTTCGGCGATCGCCCCGACCCTTTTTGCCTGTCGTTGATTGTCGATTTGTAGTAATTTTTCCATTTTCTGCATCTATCTCTTCTAGTTAACGGTTCAAACAGCAATAATTCGGTTGATGACACAATTCAGTGCGGGAGAATGAAATTTAATAGAGAACCGCAAATGAAATTTTCAAACCCGATAGCGGCCAGACTGAGCGTAAACGAGGCTGCGGCACAGAAAGAGCGCGAAAGGTGAAACATTCCGACCTGAATAAGGCCACAGAATGCAAATGAAGCGTATTACATTTAAATTGGCCCGACCAGGAAAAAAGGACAAAGGAAAGGCGATGTGTGTTTCTATCACACCCGGATAGAAACAGAAAAGGATCTTTTATACAGGATGATTGTGTGCAATATCACTGGCGTTGCCATGGAAACATTAGTATTCAGACGCCTGTATTATTTTTTTTCAGCCATATGTGGTTCTTGTTTAAACTGTTAGCTGGAGGCACGTGATCGTATAAGACGTCTTTGGATGTGATGGAATGAAATTTTCCCTCCACTTGAACTAGAAGCCTGTTCCAGCATGACAGTGCTCCTATGCACAAAGCCAGCTCCATAAAGATCTGCTTTACATGGGTTGGAGTGGGAGATCTGCTATAGAGTTCTGACCTCAACCCTATTTAACATGATGAATGTGAACGCTGACTGCACCTCAGGCCTCATCACCTTCTCACCTCCATCAGTACCTGACTTTACTAACACCCTTGTGGCTGAATGAATCTCCACAAATCTCCACAAGCACACTCTGAAATCTGGAACAGAAGAGTGAAGGTTCTAGTAAGAGCAATTATTTCATAGCAATTTATATGAATAAATAATCAAATAATGACAGGGAAAAATAACACTGTTTAGCTTGCATTAGGACGCTATTTTTGTAATTTAGCTCTAACACAGCATTGAGAATGTTGTTGGTTCTGTCGAAAACAGTCGACCTCAAGCAGCAAGCGGTTTAAGCTGAAGCTGGTTCCTATAAAGGTTTCTTTCACATACCATCGCAGTTTTTTTTTTCTTGCCACAGTTGTCACTGGCTCGATTAGTACAGATAAACTAATAAGCACTAACATATAAATTCATATTTTATAACCTATTTATTTCAGTAAATCTACTTTGGGATAAAGTACAAATACGAGGTGGTATCAAACAGTTTCGAGACTATTTTTATAACACACCAACAGATGGCAGCACAAGGCTGCACACACAGTCACATGGAGCACCGACCTTCATAAGTCAGTGTGCCGAAAGACATCGTCCTGTGTACATCAGGATTTGTGCAACTGATGCTAAACTGATCGTGTGTTACCAAGTCTGGTGTGTACCCCATCACCGAGCTCCTCCTCACACGTGAGTCTCTAGCCAAAAACAACACGATCACACTTCCACACCAACCCTACTTGCCAGATTCGACTTATGCGTACGTCGCCCTGTTCCCCCTCTTCACGAAGATGAAGATCCGACTCAAAGGTCGCCGTTTTCCAGCACAAATCGCAGCGTGAAAAGAAGACTTCCAGGACACATTTCAGATGTGGCAGGAACGCTGGGATGAATAAAGTACTGTCTTGTAAATAGAGCGAGTCTCAAAACATTTTGATACCACCTCGTAAAACCGAACCGAAACGAACAATTTCGCAATTCAGCAATGTTAAACATCACATCCGAACCAGTTTACAATCGTGCGTAAGTGACGTGGAAGCCACGCTAGAGAGTCGTTACTATCGCAACTATAATGATAAGTAACGCGATCACTAATGCACACTTGCGATTTCATGGAAATAGAGAACCAATGAGAATCTTCTGACCAATCGTTAAGGAGAAGCGTGGTGTAACGGGGAAGTCGTGCTCTGCTGGTCTTCGCCGATCTGTTTGCACAGAGATGGAGAGATGGATGGAGGTGATGAGGTGGAAATGTTCAGCAGCATGAGGCTGGAAATGAAAACCACAGATCATTGATCATTTCTGTCCCGAATGTTCAGTCTCTCTCTCTCTCTCTCTCTCTCTCTCTCTCTCTCTCTCTCTCTCTCTCTCTCTCTGAGGAGAATGTCACACAAGTTAGTGCGAGTCCACATCATTAAGCCAAACCCCACCTGAACAGCCCTCATTATTTCCAGCAGCAGCACCTCTGACTTGCACTCAAAGCTCTGATTCTGTTACAACATAGTGAGGGAATTAAACAGCGTGTGTATGTGTGTATCGCAGAGCCATTTTATTTTTTCTTCCATCATATAACGATGGTTACATAGCATTATTTTAAAACGCTCTTCTGTCCCAAAGCGGGGTTTCTGCAGGTTTCACTAAGTCACACTTAAGACTTTTTAAGACAATTAAGACTTAAATATTAAGATCAACACACACACACACACACACACACACACACACACACACACACACACACACACACACACACACACACACATATACGTTGTTAGCAACTGGTCCTTAACCAAGCTGTAAATTAATCAATGCATGTTGGTCTCATTTGTAGTGGTAATACAGCAAATGATATTTATACTAATGAAAGAAAAAACTACAACACCACGGAAACGACCATTTCAAAAAGCATTTCAATGAGCCTCAGAGGCAGCGATACATTGACATCGGAAAATTAAGACCTGTTTAAAATTATTCAAAACTTAGAACAGCGTATATATTGTTTTTCAAGCCCTGCGGAAAACCCTGCTAAGGCCTAGTAATGGTCTGGTTATAAAACATGTCTACTGTACTGATACCAGAAAAATCAGTCCATCAACCTGTTTCCTGTCATTGTGCCACTTTTTCAATCCACTGGTGGATCATTTCCTGTCTGTCTCACACCACAGACGTAGACTAGATTCTGAAGCTCACAGTGAGCAGGCAGAATGCAGTAAGAAGTCTGGGGTTAACGTGGATGAGATAGAGGGAGTCAGTGATGGAAACATGACTGACATCTTTTCTCTGCTTGTGTTCTATATGGTGGATCTTCAGTCTGGATACATTCATAAGGTAACATTTGAAATTCGTTTTGTATTAACATATTAATATGATGTGAGGTTCAGTTTCCAGTGTGACACTAAAACAGGTAGTAATAATCACTACTTTTTACTGAAGCACATGTCAGAGCACAAACTTCACAAACTGATATATATATATATGCAGGTAGGAGTTAAACATGCTTTAGGAGCTGAGACAGAGGTTTTTTCTTCTTATTTTTTCCTCAAACTCTCAGTCAAACACAGTTATTGGTGCTTGGACCCCTATGACTCTCCAGGATATTTAAAAAACCTAACTGTGCAGAATCTATAGCACATGTGTTGCCCGCTAGCTACTTGTGTACCATAATTTCATGTCCTGTTCAATCCCACATCCCAAGCCTTGGATCCTGGCTTGGTGCAAAATAATGGACTATTGATTGCTGAGTGTGTGAGGAAGAAAACTGGAGGATTTAGCTGTCACTTCTGCAGATTGGTAGCTATTGTGAGTCCCAGCTAGCACATGGCTAAAGGGAGGAAATTGGAGGTAAAAATAAATACATAAATAAAAATAAAATTACAGGTGGATTAATACATTCAGGGTTTCGGCCTGAGCAGGAAGACCGAAGACGTTAAACATGTCGGTGAATGGATGACATTAAAACTCTCTAGAGTAATAAGAAGCCACTGATCTCAGTGAAGATGTCAACACTCCCCATAAACACATCAATATCTGGTTGGGAGAAGATGTGTAGGAAGGTGAGGGGATGCTGTTGAAAGTCCGATACGCTAATTAGCTGGATGATACGGCGAGTGGGTGAAAAAGCGGCGGCGATGGAGGTGTGTGTCCTCCATGACTCGCGCTTCACCTCTTCTCACAGCTGGCCTTTACTATGCAAAGCAGCACGGTGAATAATTCAGCACATTCGTACGAGAGGCGAGAAATAACAGATAATATATGGATGTCGTCGGTGTATGAAAAAAAGGTAAGAACTTGAGTTATGAAACAATCTGGTGGAAAAGCAGCGGTAGCTTGAGGGATGTGACATGGAACATCTGTCGAGCTGCGTGTGAGGAAACCTTTTTTTTTTTTTTTTTTTTTTTTTTTTTTTTTTACTTTTATGTGCTGTGACAGTTTTTAAAAGATTTTTCCACTTCTGTGGAAACGATGAGAATCAAAGCGTTTCTCTTTATAACCGAGGTGATCGAGGTAACCTGGAAGTCAAATCTACTTAACACCAACATACATACAGTTCAGAATTAGCATTAGACCCCCAGATTAACTGTAAATTACAGGGAGTACTGGATTTAGACAGGATCAGGCAAACGACCAACAGTTCAGGCTTGGCAAGAAGCGTAAAAACTGGTACAGTGGAAACGAAGATGGAAAGTGAGGTTCACATTATATGAAATGAAACAGATTGTTTTTATAGCAGTGTGTGTATGTGGGTGTAGCTGAACACAGGTGAAGCTGCAGTAGGTGGAAATCGTAGTCGGTGGCAGCAGCCATATTTGAAGTATCCTTAAGTATTACATAACCTACTTTACATTACATACCTACTTTAATAATCCATATTTCTTTCTCCTTCTCACCCTCTCACTGCTTTTCTCTCTCTCTTTCTTTATTCTTTCTTTCTCTTTCTGTCCAGCTACACATGCTCCTGAGATTTTAGTGATTCTCTCCCAGTCTGCTCTGCTTGTTTCATCCCGATGCCCTGTTTCTGGCTGGAGATCTATTCAATTAGAAGCCATTTACTGCTTCTAACGATGGTTTCAGCCTAAAGATCTGAAAGATCTGGGTTACTGTGGAGGGTCCCACTCAAGAACCATGAACTAATTGATTAAGGTGTTGGACTTTGGATCCGAAGGTCGTGAGTTCAATTCTCAAACAAAAGCTATATAAAAGTTTTACTACAATATCTTGCTACTAAAAACTACACTTTTACTGGAACTTCACTACATTTCAAAGTCAAATATTTTATTTTTTACTCAACTACATTTAGTGAAATCAGTCGTTCCTTTTTATTTATGAGGATAAAAACATAACTGCCGATTTACCAATCAGGATCGAGCGCACGCTCTGTTTTACACGTGTTCTGATTGGCGCTTGGTGTATCTACTGATCACCAACATACAGTTCAGCATCAGTTCAACATCAAGCAGAACATTTAGAGAGGAATAAATGATGAAGAAACTCCAGACTCGAACTCGCTCGTGACCTTATTTGCACGATTTTTTTAAAAGTTGTTTAAAAGAAGGTTTGGTGTTAATGATCATTTATTAGATCTTGTTTAAGTCATTAATTTCATTCTATTAATAGATCAGTGAGCTGAGAGTCACATTCGAGTCTTTTCACATAAACTCAGGTGATTAAGTAAAGAGTCTGGTGATAAAAATGATAATAGGATTATTATAGTTATAATAAATTATAGTACTTTGGATACTTAAGTAGATTTGACGGCAAAAACTTTTGTACTTTTACTCAGGTGAAAGTTTAAAGGGACACTTTGACTTTTACTGGAGTCACATTTTACCGTCTGTATCCCTACTCAACTACATGATTTTCAGTGTCACTTAGATGAGTATGATTTTCCTTCGAGTCTGGTTCCTCTCATAGTTTCTTCCTCATACCATCACAGGTAGGCTTTCCCTCATCACTGTATTCATAAGCTCATTCTCTAAAGCTGCAAGGAACAGAGTCTACTGTTGAAAATGTAATTAAATTAGAAATGAAATCTAAAGGCAGCAGAGACCAAACCCAGAAGAGCATCACCTGAATATTTAGCTAAACTGCTGATTGGGTAAACATCAGCACAACAGTGTTATCGTATGTCCTTCATATGTCTTCCTCACGCTCATCAGAGAAACTAAGCTACTTGTGTTTTATGTAATTATGTTGTACCATTTCGACAAAAGGGTGTGTACACCAGACCATAAGATTACTATGTACTTCTTTTTCAACATCCCATTCCACATTGAGTGCCCATTTGCTCTTATAACTCCCTCAACTCCTTTAGAAAGATGTTCCACTAGATTTTGGAGACTTGTGGAGATTCATTCAGCTACAAGGGTGCTAGTAAGATCAGGTACTGATGTAGGTGAGGTGATGAGGTCTGGGGTGCAGTCAGGATTATATTAATCCCAAAGGTGTTCAATAGGGTTTATAGCTTTATAGCAGAATATTTTCCAATCCAACCCATGGAAAGTAAATCTTCATGGAACTGGAACTGATTTCAAAGACGTCAAACACGATTGTGTCCCTCCAGCTTTGTGAGGAGAACCACATCTGGCTGGACTAATCAGGTGTCCCTATACATTTGTCCATATAGCAGAGGTGGGAGTAAGTCACCAAATGAAAGTCTCAAGTCAAGTCCAAGTCTTAACATTGCAAGTCAAAGTCAAGTCAAGTCATTCTGTTGTAAGGTTCAAGTCAAGTCAAGTCAAGTCAAGTCATACTCTTTGTCAAGTCAAGTCACAACTTAGTCATCAAGTCATACCAAGTCGCACACAGATTTGTTTGACACATTTTTTTTAACTCAGGGACTTTTATTACTTATTTAGACACAGAGGCCTGATGATGGGTTACAAAAATAAATAAATTAACTTGTGTGTAATAAAATATCGTTAAGAAGCACTTTAAATGCTCTAAAATAAAAATAAATTAAATGAACAAGTAACAAGAATTAATTGTAAGTTTTTTAGACAGTAGAAAGTAATAATACCTATAAATAATAATTATAGGTATTATTATTACTATATGTTGAGATGGGGACATGTGACTGTTCACTTCATGTTTACACAGATACATCAGGGTATTCATAGATAGAAATGATCCAGTTTAACAACTGTAGTTCTGACTCCTCCTGAGAAGGGAACATTCACATGTCCCCATCTCAACATATAGTAATAATAATACCTATAATTGTAAAGTATACTCTGTCATCTCATCAGACACCAAACAATGGGTTGCATACTCAAAGTAGAATATCAATATAAAAAAAAAAAAAAATCTTACTGTACAAGTGAGGCAGTGGTTTTTAAAAGGTGATGAACCCAACATTGTTTGTTCTGTTAAGAGTTATCCACAAACTATTATGATCATGTTACTCTAGGGCTTTTCATTAATTTTCTAATAGCTTTAATAATGTAAAAAAAAATAAAACTATCAGGTCATGCCCCAGTATTTATGGATATATTTACCGTACATCAAACCAGATTTATGTATTTGGCCATAACAACTTTAACCCTTGACCACTTCAATGTTAAACTGTGATGTTTGGACAGTTTAAAATAATGCCAATGTGAAGGCAAATTACAGTAAATTGCATTTGCAAAAAAATCTAACTGGCCATGTACGCGTAATCTCTAAACCCAAACTTTATTATCCTCGGGGGTGGGGCTGGTGTTGTTGCGGTGTACGTGTTGTCTTGTCCGCGGAGGGATCTGCTGTTTTGGCAGGCGGCAAGCGGCTTCCGGATAGCGTCGAGCGGTTTACACATGCGCAAGAGTGGTTTGGGTTCACCGAATTATTGGAAAATATATAGTCCATTCTTAAATATATAAAAAAATCACAATAATTGAAAAAATATATATATATTTTCCACAAGTCATTTCAAGTAAATAGGCACAAGTCCGAGTCAAGTCTAAAGTCACAAGGAGCAAGTCTAAAGTCAAGTCGAGTCTTTTCAGAGATCTAGTCAAGTAAGTCTCAAGTCCAGAAAATTGTGACTCGAGTCTGACTCGAGTCAAGTCATATGACTCGAGTCTCCCACCTCTGCCATATAGTGTATTATATATCAAATATTAAAGGAAATGTGAAATAAACCTGCTAATCACATAAAGAGTGCATGTAGACCTTTTGAGCTTAGCGTTAAGATTTTTTTTTTTTTACTGAGACAATGGAGAAAGAAGTCCGAAAATATAAATCAACACCTGGCAGCAGGGGGTGCTGTCTAACAACACTGACAGGTTTATATCACTGACCAGTTTATAGTCAAAACATTGCATTTCAATGAGAAAATGGCAGGATCGTTGCTAATTTGTTTATTACTGCTAATTTGGAACTAAAGAGTATGCTAAAGCTGCAAATTAGCGACGCTGAGTTAACATACAGGAAGCATCTCCTGTAGGAATTCTGTTACTCCTTATAAAAGTGTGTGTGGATTTTCAGACCTGAAGCAAAGTAGCTAATACATGCTAATGAGATATTAGCTAGCGAGATTTACAGCTACTAGAAACATTAAATATACTACATTATAAGCATATTTTGATTAAACATTATTAGCTACAGCATGTGAAATTATTTTTTATAAAGATTTAGCGTGAAACATAACATGGGACAGAGGCCGGGGGTGTTTTTGGTTGTGAAAATCAATTGGTAATCGGATTTGGAAAGTCCACACAAGGACACGTTGATGAGAACGCTCCTCGCCTCACCTTGCCTCAGTGTGTGTGTGTGTGTGTGTGTGTGTGTGGGTGTGTGGGTGTGGGTGTTTCTGAAGCGCCACGCTGAGCTGTGCACATTAATCCTGTCCAAGAGGAAGCTGCTGTTTTTCCACCACCTGTGTTTGTGTGTGATTGTGTGTCTGTGATTTTGTGTGTGTGTGTGTGTATGTGTGTGTGTGTGTGTGTGTGTGTGTATGTGTGTGTGTGTGTGTGTGTGTGTGTGTGTGTGTGTGTGGAGTTACAGATGGAGAGTTGATGGCTGTCGGAGCAGGATTTATTGCTCGCCTCAGAGAATTACAGCAGCTCAGTCGGAGGAGTTCATTTGTAGCCAGCTGCTTCGACAAACGAGCGCTGAACCGAACTGTTTGGCAATGTTTACGTTACGGCTGCATGCATTCTAAACTCTGTGCATCAGGGAAAAAAAATACGTTTTTGTGACGCCACGGAAATGAATTTGGGAGAAAGAAAGTTGTATTACTAGCAATTATTATTTACGAAGTTAAGTTTTTTTCTCACCTCTGTAACTGTAATTCTCAGGAAAGGAGGTGTGGCTTATTTGCCTGTCAGTCTCTGTGAAGAAGGCGTGGCTTATTATTGAGTTTTTTGCCAGAAAAACGGCATGATCTTACTTCCGCATCCACTCTAATTGCCAGACTTCGCCCTCTTTCTGAAGATAAAGAGCTCAAAGCTCACTGTTTTAACACTGCAAACTGCACATTCCTAAATATATTTCTGCAGTTTAAATAGCAGTTTATTTTTTCACAACGGCTGACCGAGGAGAAGAAATTGATTTGGTCACTTACAAGGACATTTATAAGGTCATAAGACGAACTTTTCAAGAAAAGCGAGACATCGTGAAGAAAGATCAGTAAAAATAGGAATCTGCATCTTTAAGTCATAGTAAAGGAGGTATGGCCTCTTTACCACTTAATCACACTGAAGGGGGAGTGGCTTCTGTACATAATTCTTTATCACAGTGAAGAAGGTGTGGCCTCTCTACTACTAAATCACATTGAAGAAAGAGGCATAGTTTCTGTAACTTTACTTAAAGTAAAGAAGGTGTGGCTTCTCTAACTCTTAGTCACAGTGAAGGAGAAGTGGCTTCTTTAGCTGTCAGTCACAGAGAAGGAGGTGTGGCCTGTGTCTATGAATCCCAGTAGAGAGGCTTTGCTTCTGTACCTATCAGCTCTAGTAAAGGTGGTGGGTGTGGTTTTTGAATTGATCCGTCATAGTAAATTAGGTGAGTGTGGCTTATTTAAATCAGCTCAGTATTGTTTTATATTTCATTGTCATCTGGTAAGAAGAAAGAGATGCTACAAATACGCATTAAAAGGCACTGACGAGAAGGTAATTAAGGCCGCGATCTGTCGTGATCTGTCTTTCTTTATTCGTTAAATAATTAGAAAAAAAAACCACGCCCACCTTAATGATTGTATTCACTCCTCGTCACGGTGAGCGCCCGTTAGTCCTAGTGCCTTGTAAACACTTTGTAATTACTCTTTTCCGCCTAGAGGTGTTTATTAAAGAGACTCTTTTTTTCATCCAGATGCCCAGAACAAATCGTCTCATTTGTTAGCCGAAACCTTTCCTCGCCCTTTATTGAAATTCTCTCCATTTTATTTTATTCTGCATTGTGAAAGCGGTGATAGCTTTGTTGCTCTGTTATTTGGCCCTTTGCTGCTTACTTCCTGCATAATTACATTACTGAGAGCCAGAAAACATAGAAGGCATGAAATAATTATATCAACTCCAGGCTAACGAGCAAAGTTTTTAGATCAATAATGAAAGCTAATTGCTAATAATTTAAGGCTTGCAACTTGGAACGATTGCCAAAAAAAAACCGGATAAGGCTTCGGGGTGGGAATATAATTAGGTACAAGAGCATTTGAGTACATGGAGTGGATTAAATAGACTTCAGGTTATACTGTTAGCTCGAGAAAATTTTTTGCCATAGGAAAATTCTAATCACATGGTCATCTGCTTCAAGGAGAAATCAGAGTGTTCACATAAATATTATAGATACTTAAAAGTTCTTAAAAAACAGTTTTCTAGCTCCTAAGCCACTTTTTCTACTTGTCTCTCCTTTTCGATACACCTCTCATAGGAAACAGGAAGTAAATCTTTTCAAGCTGGAAATAAAAAATTTTGGTATCAGTGGGAACTTGGAAAAATTCCCTGATAATCTTTTTGTATGAAGAGTATCTCCAGAAGCCAATTAGAAAGATATAAACGAAACTGTTTTCCAGGAGAGATTCACCACAGGGATTCGGCTAATAAAGTAATGCTAGCAAAAAATACGTACAGAAATCTATATCTTTTTTGATAAACGAGAAAAAGGACTAATATTCATATGAGAGCATGACGCAATTAGCTTCAAATTCTTGTTTTACTTCTGGTATTAAGTTTTGAAAGCAGGGTAATACAAATATGTTTAAAGTGCTTTTAAAAATCATCAAGGAAATAAAATTATTTGAAAAAACTCTCGACTTCTTGGTTTCGTGCAGAAGTTCGTCAGAATGTGAATTGTGGAAAACATGGCTAAAAAGATAATGCTAGTGAAGGACATGATCAAAATCGCCAAAGAGAAGGGATCGAATGATTATCTGAAGTTACTTTGTGTTCCATGAAAACGTTTGTCATGGTAACCAAGCATGGGGAAAATGTGGCTAATGAGCTAGCGCTAGGAGAAAGATTTTGAAAAAAAAAAAAAAAAAAATCTTCAAAAATAAATGATTATTAAATGTCCCATTTAAAGCCTTGTATGCAATATGAAATATTGTAATAAAAAAACATCACTTCTCAAAATAAATTTCTCAAAATAAATTTGTCATTATAAAGGAGAATGGGAAAATGTGGCTAATGAGCTAGCAGGAAAGGGACATTTGGACATGTTTGTGTGCTACATTATGTCTATATTAAAAACATATCTAGATGGTGACTTGAAGTTCTCAGGCAATTTATTTTTATCTCTGAAAATGTTTGCCAGTATAAAGAGCTAAGAAAGCACATGTGCCTGCCTTTAGCCGTAAAGCGATATGAGCACTATACGATATAAGTCGCTTTCTCTTCCTGTTTCTTGAAATATCCGTGTGAGTATATAGCAGCATGGGCGAAAATCATGGACAAAATAGCTATAAAAGCCAAACAAATCTTTAATGAGAAAATAGTTAAATAATAAAAATAGGGTCATTCATTCATTTCAAAAATCTATATAGACAAAAGAATGAAAATGAGAATCTGAAGGGTGATCAAACATGAGGCTGATGAGTTACCGCTAGGACCAGAAACATAAAGAGGTTTGAAATGAAAAATGCAGTAAAAATTGTAAAGGGTCGGAGGCCACACCCATTTTCTCAGGACTGAAATGGGCAAATTCCACACCCCCATCCTAAGGACTTAAAAGGGCAACACTCTCTTCCTAAGAATTTAAAAAGGGCAGTGGCCACACCCTCTTCCTAAAAACTTGAATAGGCAGAGGCCACACCCTCTTCTGTAGGGTGATGCCACACCTTCTTCCTATGACTAAAAGGGGCAGATTCCACACCCCTTAATAAGGACTTAAAGGGCAGTGGACACACACTCTACTTAAGGGTGAAAATGGGCAAATGCCAAACCCCTTTTCTAAGGATTGAAACTGACAGATGTCACACCCTCTTCCTAAGCGTGAAAAGGGGCTGAGGCCACACCATCTTCCTTAGGACTAAAAGGTGTAGATTCCACACCTTCTTCCTTAGGACTATAAGGGGCAGTTGCCACACTACCTTTTTTAGAACTGAAAGGGGAAGAGGCCACACCACTTCCTTAGAACTAAAAGGGGCTGAGGCCACACCACCTTCCTTTAGGACTGACTGAAGTACATCACCCCTATAAAGGTATATCTTATGTTATCTTTTCTTAAGACTGACAGGGGTAGGTGCCACACCCCCTTTTTTGAGGACTAAAAGGGGTAGATACAACACCCTTCTATTTAGGATGAAAAGGGGCGGATGCCACATCCTCTTCTGTATTAATGGCAGGTTAGATCCTGTATCCCCTTATTGACTAAAAGTGGCAGAGGCCATCAGGGAAGAAAACTTTCTTTCCTTCAGGAAGAATTAAACTATTAAGTGATAAAAAGTCTCTCAGTGTCACTTTCTGTTTCTTCTCTGATTTTAGTCAGCAGAGAGCAGGGGCAAGTAAAAACGTAGCTAATGAGGAAAGGACGCTAAGATACAAACTGGGAGGGAAAAACCGCCAGTGTGTCAAACTCGCTTTCCCTAATCGGTGCTCAGGCGAAAGCGTCCACTGCAGGAACGTCACAAAAGATAAACTTCAATCCACAATCTACGAGTGACTCGCAGACAAACCCATGTCTACACTCACTTCCTGTCTCCACATCTAGCCTGCTTCTAAATAACAAACGCAATCAAGTTTGCTGCTGAAATCGGACGAAATCCACGTTAATTAAAACCACTAGTGGATGTAACCAATCACAGGGTGGTGTGATTTTCAGAAGTGTTTTATTCCTCTGAACCACAACCAAAACAAAACTTTTCTCCATTTATTTCTGCATTAAATGACAAAAATGCAGCAGGTTAATTGTTAATTTTAACGTCATCTGGATTTCATGATGTAGCCAATAAACTTCTAGCAGCACATGGCCTTCGCTGCTTGTTGTGACCTCTAAATCAAGCCTCGGCTGTTCGTTATGGAGCTTCCTCGCACGTCGGGGCGCTTCGTGACACGGCTACGGAAACAGACGCCGGCCCCCAAATAAGGTATCAGTTATGCAAATGAGAACGATTTGGCATGAGTGGCAGGTCGTCTTCTGGAGAAAGAGGACGGGGCGAGGGAGGGAAATGAGAAATTAAGAGGCGGTGGGAATGTGGAAAGCCAGTCAAGCTTGAAATGATTTAATTTTAGTGATGAAGGTTCGACTTTGATAAGTTTGCATTTTATTAACGGTGCACGATCGTCCTATGGGGAGGTAGGGGTTCGGTCGGAAGGAAAATTGCGCCGACAATAAACCCCTCGAGTAAACTTTAGAATTGTGGCTGAAAATGAACTCTTTCGGTCTTTTTTTAAAGATAAACTTGCTCTGTTTACCTGATGAGTTCTAACAAATTCATTTCGTGTTCCTGAGGTGGTGTTTGGGTCGTTCTAAACCTTAGACTAACAAGTTTTTAAAGATTTTTTCCACATAATTTATAAATTTTTATTAAAAAGTAATAGTAATAACTGCTTGTAACTATTATTTCTCAGGAAGTACTATTACTCAGTAATAATTGAATAACTCAGTAAATATTCATGTTAGAAACCAGCATTACTACGATTTCGTAACTATGAGTCACACAGTAACTTTTAGTTACTTGGCAACTATTAAATATTTTTACTATTTTTCAGTAATAAGTACCTATTTAGTAACTATTATTTATTCATTGACTTTATAGGTGAGTAAATTACTGACTGGCATAATTCACTAATTACTAACTACAAAGTAACTACTAATTACTCAATAACTATTAATTTGCAACTATTAATTATTCAGTAAGTATGACTTATCCACTTTAAATTACTAAGTAACTACTAATTAGAGTAGCTACTAATTTGCAACTATTAATTATTCAGTAACAACTATTACTGAGTAACTACTATTTATCATCTTTAAATGACTTTGTAACTAATAATAACACCTCTATAACTATTAGCAACTATTACTTATTTATTAACTACTATTTATCAACTTTTTATTCTTTATTAACTACTAATAACTTACCTACTAATTATCCAGCAAATACTGTTACTCAGTAGCTACTCATTTTCTCAGTAACTATTAATGATCAACTATGAATTATCTAGTAACTACTATATAGCACATTTAAATTACTTATTAACTACTGATACCTACTAAATACTCAGAAACTACAAATTTCTCAGTAGCTTAATTAGCAAATATTAACTACCCAATGTTAATTTTTCAGTAACCACTGTTACTCAGTAAATTAAAATCACTCAGTTATACAAATTGCAATGACTATTTATACAATAACTTCAAATTAATCAGACTACGTTTTAGCAACTTAAAATTATGAGTAACTACTATTTACATAGTAACTATTGATTACTTAGTAATAGTCACACAGCAGGTGAAATATGATTGAGCTGTTATAGTTCAATGTATTTTGTGTGTGTATATGCATGGATAATTTTCCATAAATCATAAAATGATTATAAAATCCTCTCCTTGATCCAACAAAAAGAAAACCGCCAGCTCATCGCATTACAACAACAAATGTTTCCTTACAAAAAAACGATTATATCAGCAATTCCATTTTTTTTATTTATTTCATGTGGAACGTATTTCATTCTGTACACGCCTCTGTGTGTGTTGTTACAAAAAACTTATACTGAAGAGCGCTGCGGGATGAAGTGCTATAAAAGCCACAGTAGGCTACTAAGTGTTGAACACAACAAGGGGATTAAGAAAATGTCAGTTGTTGAATTCCTGCTAGAAATCCTCAGAGGACAGAGTATTTGTGATGGATGGCATGTACCAGAGTATCAGTACGACCCTCTCTGTGTTCAGTTAATGAAGTTCACATTTAAATCCACACGTGATGCCCTGTTCCTGCCTCCTGTTTTCTAAACCTCCTGCTGTTTAACCTTTGATTTTTATCTTCTGCTCTCCAAATAATTTACATTTCAGTCTCAACTACAGAGAGACTGAGAGCTTTAAACCTTCGATCTAATCGTTTCTCTCCAACTGAGAAGATAATATTTTAGCTCAGTTTGATATCTGTATTAGAAGGTTAGTCAAGTAACTGAGTCGCAGCGATTCAGAAAAACAAATAAAGCAGTTCTGGCCCTTGCCCATGTCAGTCCTAAGAAAAGGGGTGTGGCCTCTACCCCAGTCAACCCTAAACAAGGGGGTGTGTGGCCTCTGCACCGGTCAGTCCTAAGAAAGGGGGTGTGGCATCTGCCCCAATTAACCCTAAAGAAGGGGGTGTGGCCTCTGCCAATATGCCCTTGTCAGTGCTAAGGTATTAGGTGTGGCCTCTACCTCCAGTCAGCTATAAGAAAGGTGACAGGATCTCTGCCCCAGTTAGCCCTAAAAAAGGGGGTCTGTCTTTTTTGCCAGTCAGTCCTAAGGAAGAGGGTGTGGCCTCTACACCTTTCAGTCCAAAGAAAGAACTGCCTGTCAGTAATGAAGAATAGTGTGTGGCCTCCAGTCACCAGGCTGTCTCTGCTGGGCTCTTGAGCAAGGCCCTTAACCCCTTAACTGCTCGATATGGTATTTTTTTGCCTAATGCCATAAATATAAATGTAAGAAAGGGGGTACCCCGTCCAGGCATATAGAAGCATAACACAATGATATCACCCAAATGAGGATGGCTTCCCCCTTTTGAGTCTGGTTTCTCACAAGGTTTCTTCCTCATAACATCTAAGGGAGTTTTTCCTTGCCACAGTCGCCATGGCTGCTCATCAGGGATAAATACACATGCTCACCTTAACTGTTAAATTCTGTAAAGCTGCTTTGAGGCAATGTCCGTTGTGAAAAACGCTTTAGAATAAACTTGACTTGAAACTTGACTTAACACAATGATGTATTTCTGGACATGACCTAAACCTAACCATATTTTACAACGTTCTGGTTGAAGCCAAGTCCACATTTAGCGAGTGTTAGCCAGATCCTATATAAAACCTTTATTTTGGTTAGAAATGGTACGTTTCCCCTCCATTTGTATCTTGATTCTGTGAAAATTGCACTGTATTCATATTCCGTTCACTAAACACCACCAAATCAAGTTTTTACATATAATCAAATAGATAATGTTTAAAATGACATGCTATATTAAATCATTTACTGCTTTGAATGTATTATCATGATATTATTTACATATCAAAATCTCCACTCGAGATTTTCACTCCTGCTATTTAAGGTAAAGGCACTTTTACACACTGCATGGGAATCAGCTGGGGTCTGCTCTTTCACTGAGTTTATTCTTTTTTGTTCTCTAACAGGTTGTTATAACACAGTGCTGCTGTCACTCTGCAAGGGCTTTAGTGCTCTTAAACTTTAATGGTAAGCTTTTTTTTACCTCATTAAGTCTTGATGGGAAATTCACCTTGCTCGTTCCTGAAGGAACAGAAATAATAAATGATACCTTTTACACTCTCTAGCCTGAGGGGTATTCATGTAGGCTGAAAACATTGAGTAAAAAGAGATTATAAAAGCAAAATAATCACAGAAGAATGAATATAGGATTAAAATTATTACTTACTGTTCGGTCTGTAAATGATGTAAAGGCGCCTCGGGAAAAGGCCATGTTTTTTACTTCACAAGGATTTAAATAATAATACCCTTTTTTACATTACCTTTTTTAAGTTGAATAGAAATATCTTTTTTATATTCAGTCTGAACTTTACAGGTTGAACTGTTTACTCTGGACTATAACTTTACACTGTAAAATGGTTATTCTGAACTATAATTTTACAGTGTAAAATGTAACTTTATACCATAAAATACTGACTCTGAACTCTAACTCTACAGTGTAAACGTTTACTCTGAGCTGTAACTTTACATTCTAAAAGGTTTACTTTTAAAACCTTTTCCCAAAATTTAATTTGACCATTTAAAATGTTTATAACAAACTGTGACTTTACACTTTGAAGTTTTTACGGTGAATTATAACTTTACACTGTAAAATAAATATTTTGACCTCTAATTTTACAGTCTGAACTGTAACTTTAAACTGCAAAATATTGACTTTAACCTGTATCTTAATGCTGTAAAAGAATTTACTCTAAACTCAAAATTTATGCTGCAAAATTAGAAGTGATTTTTCCTTCACCTTATACAGCAATACAGCTTATTACAAAGAAATCCAAACCCTCCAGTACCTAGTTGGTGATCAGAAACTATTTTAGATTTACCAGAAATATTTTTTTGGGAGATCAAGAGTTAAATCCTATAAATCTGGATGGGAAAGAGTTTCTGCTCTGTACGGCTTTATGTCCCGTTTTATAGCACTTAGTCGTTCTGCATGCATTACCTCCTAATCCTCAGACTAAAGCCAGTTTTGCAGAAACAATATTTGAAAGCCTGAATCCATTTAATGCCAATTTAAATATTAATACCATTCAATTCATTATGGGGTCATGCTGGAGAAGCTTAAATAGCTTCACGCTAATTAGGTTTGGTTTTTAATAGTGAATGAAACATATATTGCTTTGTTTAAGTAAATGGCAATTATTTCCGCTTTACTTTCAGATGTCGAACACCATTTCATAGTTATTCATTGTTTGGAATTACGGCCTATGCATAAAGAGATGGACAGATTATGTACTAGGATGTTTCATGAAAACAACCTCATCCTCAGCACTGCCTTTTCTGGTTCACCACCCTGCCATGTTCACACTCTGATCATGAGCAGGCCAATTATACATCCATTTTCAAGCCTTTTTAGTAATAAGGTCCATTCTATTAATGATTATGGGGGTGTGCCCACTCCCCCTGTCGATCCTAATGAAGGGGATGGGGTTACTGCTCCTTTTAGTCCTAAGGAATAGGGTTGTAGTCACTGTGCCCTTTTAATACAGAGAAAATGTGTGGCCTCTGGTTCTTTCAGTTCTCAGGATGGAGGTGTGGCCTGTGCCCCTTTTAGTCCTTAAAGTGGGTGTGGCCTGTGCCCCTATACAATATTAAAAAGTGGGTGTGGTCTGTGCCCCTTTCAGTCATTACATAGTGGGTGTGGCCAGTCCACCTTTCAGTCCTCAGCATGGGGGTGTGGCCTTTACCCCTGTCAGTTCTAAGAACGGGGGTGTTATGAAGTTTCAAATTAATTCACACCTAAAGGCAATTTAGTGTAGCCTTTCAGCAGGCTTTTAGAAGAAGACCAGAGAATCCACGAAGAACTCTACAATAACGGCCAAGTCCATGTAAGAAGCATTTAAGGATTTAGGAACATTTATTTTGATTAGGTTGTAATTAAAATAAATGCAAATGCAATGAATATTGTGCAGTGACAATTTAACTACTTCCTGTCGAAAGTGTGAAAAAGTCTTTAATGGTGTTTAAGACACGAGTGTTCTTTTTGGTTCTATGCAGCAAACCTGATTAAAGGCAGAAACACACAAGAATTGGACAGTGAATGAAACATTTGTGTCTGTAACAGAAGAACTTCTCTATGACATAGAACAAGAGGGAAGATGTTAGTAAACTGTCTCACCTCAACAGGAAGCTTAATGCTGTGGGGTTGTTTTGGAGCAGGGAAGGTTGGAAACTTATTCCAGAAAGTGAAAGGAACCAACATGGCAACCATGAAATTGCGTCTGGACTGAGGCTCATTGGAACCGACTTCGCCATATAAACAAGACGATGAACCAAAGCGTACGTCTGAGTTCTGCAAGAGTTATTTAGAGAGCAGACAGACGTCTGGAGTGATATTTATCATGGAACGACCTTCCCAGTCACCGCACCTAAATCCTACTGAACTGCTCTGG